>SJYC01106579.1:0-14144 GCA_006408675.1 Madoqua kirkii | reverse complement strand
TGTATTCTTGACACCTTTGTCATAGATTACTTGACCTCATATGTTTGTGTTATTTTCCATCTTTCTATTCTATTGTATTGGTTTGTCTGTTTTTATGCATGTGCCACACCATTTTGATTACAGTACTTTTGTAATATAGTTATAAATCAGAAGTATGAAGTCTCCTGCTTTGTTCTTCCTTTCCAAAATTGCTTTGGCTACTTGGGGTCTTTTGTGGCCCCACACAAATTTTAGGATTGCTTTATTATTTCAGTGAAACATGCTGTTTGAATTTTTAGAGAGATTGCATTAGATTTGTAGGTGACTTTGGATAGTATTGACATTGTAATAATATTCTTCCATTCCGTGAACACGTGTCTTTCCACTTATTTGTGTCTTCCTTATTTTCTTTCATCAGTGATGTCTAGTTTCATTGTACACATTTTTCATCTCAGTTAAATTTCTTATGTAACTCATTCTTTTTTGTGCTATTGTAAATATAATTGTTTTCTTAATTTATTGTTCAGATAGTTCGTTTTTAGTGTGTGGAAACAATAATTTTTATATTCTTTGTGTCCTGCAACTTTATTGAATCTATTTATTTTTAAAGTCTTGGGGATTTTTATATATAAGACCATGTCATATTCTCCAGGCAAGAATACTAGAGTGGGTTGCTGTGCCCCCCTATTCAAAATAGGTACCCTAATCACAAAATTTATAAGACCCATGGCACTTGGGTTGAGTCTAACTCTAAATGTGAGTATGTATATGCAGACCACAAATGAAGACAAATGCAAGCTGCCCCATTTACACTTGCAGCATTAATTATGATGTCCACCACAATGTAAAGTGTTGTTCCTTCGTTAGTGAACCCATATCTAGTGCAAATAGATCTTCCAGAACCCAGCACCACTGCCACAAGATATAAAGCTGAAAATGAACACAAGTTCACAATCCACACTGGTGGTCATCAGGTAGCCCAGTATCTGCTGGCCAAGAGGTTTGGGGAAGGACTGAAGGCAGTCTGGGAAGGGGCAAAACAAGTGGAAACTCGACATTTCTGTTGATGCTTACATCCTAAAAATACCACAAAGAAGCACCAACCATCACAGGACCAGATATGAGAAGGAAAATGCTAGAGGAGGAGACAGCAAAAAAGGCATTTGCAGGAGGCTGCTTTAATTTATGCTTCAGTTTTGCATTTTTCTTTTAGAGGCAGCACAGATCCTCTATAAGAAGAAAACGACAGATGGGATGACAGAATTCTGTGCCTGTTTTCTGGAGCATTTACTAGAGAATTTGTAACTCTTCATATTTATTGTTAGCTATATATTTAGAATAATTTTCTGCAAAGACAACAGCTAGTCCTAATAAAATTTCAGTCTCTAACAAGAGGGCAGAGATATTGCTTTTCAAGTATTTCTGCCTTTTAGTTTGCATATTAATAACCCTGAAAAACCTACCTCAACATAGTGAAAGCCATATATGAGAAGACAACAGCAAACATTATTCTCAATGGTGAAAAACTGAAAGCATTCCCCCTAATATCAGGAACAAGACTAAGGTGTCCACTTTCACCACTATTGTTCAACATAGTTCTGGAAGTCTTAGCTACAGCAATCAGAGAAGAAAAAGAAATAAAAGGAATCCAGATCAAAAAAAGAAGTAAAGCTCTCACTCTTTGAAGATGACATGATACTGTATATAGAAAACCCTAAAGACAGTATCAGAAGATAACTAGAGCTAATCAATGAATTTAGCTAAATTGCAGGATACAAAAGCAATACACAAAAATCACTTGCATTTCTATATACTGACAAGGAAAAATCAGAAAAAGCAACTAAGGAATCAATCCCACTCACCATTGCAACAAAAATAATTAAATATCTAGAATAAACTTACCTAAGGAGACCTCAAAAGAAATGTACACAGAAAATTATAAGACACAAATGAAAGAAATCAAAGATGACATAAACAGAGAGATATTCCATGTTCCTGGGTAGAACGAATCAATATTTTGAAAATGACTATACTACCAAATGCAATCTACAGATTTAATGCAATCCTTGTCAAATTACCAGTGGAATTGTCCACAGAATTAGAACAAAAAATTCACAATTCATATGGAAACAAAAAAGACCCTGAATAGACAAAGCAGTCTTGAGAAAGAAGAATGAAGCTGGAGGAATCAACCTTCCTGACTTCAGGTTATACTACAAAACTACAATCATCAAGAGAGTATGATACTGGCACAAAACAGAAATATAGAACAATGGAACAAGACAGAAAGCCCAGACATAAACCTATGCACCTATGGGTACCTTATTTTTGACAAAGGAGGCAAGAATACACAATGGGAAAAAGACACCCTCTTCAATAAATGGTGCTGGGAAAACTAAACAGCTACATGTAAAAGAATGAAATTAAAACATTTCTTAACACCATACACAAAGATACACTCAAAATGGATTAAAGACCTAAATGTAAGACCAGAAACTATAGAACTGTTAGAGGAGAACATGGGAAGAATACTCGATGATATAAATCAAAGCAAGATCCTCTATGACCCAACTCCTAGAGTAATGAAACTAAAAGTGAAAGTAAACAAGTGGGACCTGATTGCATTTCAAAGATTTTGCACACAAAAGGAAACTATAATCACGGTGAAAAGACAGCCCTCAGAATGGGAGAAAATAATAGCAGATGAAGCAACTGACAAAGGATTCACTTCCAAAATATACAAGCAGCTCATACAATTCAAAACCAGAAAAACAAGCAACCCAATCAAAAAGTGGGGAAAAGACCTAAACAAACATTTCTCCAAAGAAGACATAGAGATGGCTAACAAACACAAAGAAAGATGCTCAACATCACTCATTATTAGTGATGTTGAGACAAATGCAAATCAGAGCTACAATGTGGTATCACCTCTCACCTGTCAGAATGTCTCTCATCAAAAACTCTACAAACAGTAAATCCTGAGAAGGGTGTGAAGAATAGAGAACACTCTTGCACTATTGGTGGGAATGTAAGTTGATACAGTCACTATGGAAGATGGTATGTAGATTCCTTAAAAAACTAGGAATAAAACCACCACATGATCCAGCAATCCCACTCTTAGGCATATACCCTGAGGAAACCAAAATTGAAAGAGACACATGTAACCCATTTTTCATTGCAACACTATTTACAAGAGCTAGAACACTGACAGATATCCATCTACAGGTGAATGGATAAAGAAGTTGTGGTATATATAAGAAATGGAATATTACTCAGCCATAAAATGGAACACATTTGAGTCCATTCTAATGAGGTGGATGTACCTAGAACCTCTTATACAGAGTTAAGTGAGTCAGAAAGAGAAAGATAAATAGCATATTCTAACACATATATACAGAATCCAGAAAAATTGTACTGAAAAGTTTATTTATAGGGCAATGATGGAGAAACAGATATAAAGAATAGACTTATGGACATGGGGAGAGGGGAGGAGAGGGTAAGATATATGGAAAGAGTAACATGGAAACTTGCATTACCATAGATAGATAGCCAACAGGAATTTGCTGTATGTCTCAGGAAACTGCAACAGGGGCTATGTATTAATCTGGAGGTGTGGCATGGGGAGGGAAATGGGAGGACGTTTCAAAAAGAAGGGGATATATGTGTACCTATAGCTGATTCATGTTGAGGTTTGAGAAAAAAAAAACAGCACAATTCTATAAAGCAATCATCTTTCAATAAAAAGTAAATAAATTTTAAAAATAACCCCGAATAGCCACTCAATATTCTAAATAATTGAAGCTGCCTTGCTTGAAATCAAGTATATTGTTGGTAGTGAAAAATAATTATTTCTTTAAACTGGACAATGTGGACAACTTCCTGGAACAGGCTTTACTACTTGAAAATCAGACATCTTTGGTCCACATTACATATCCCTGGGTTCAGACTAAGAATGATGCTGATTTTCCCTTAAAATCATATCAACATTTGATGTCATTCCTTCTTTCTATCTTAATTATAGATCATTCTCAGGAATCAAAGAGCCAGTATTTATAGAACATCAATCCTATACTCAGCACTGTGTGAACTACTGATGCAGATGTTAGCCTTCATTGCCTCCAGTAACTCAGAAAGTAGTTGGGAAAGTTAAAATAATCACATTTGAAAAAAGAGAAAACTATTCAATAGTCACTAAGCCCTACTGATGGGCTACAGTCCGTGGGTCACAAAAGAGCTGGACACAATTTAGAAACTGAATAACAACAACCACATGCTCTCCATAGCAGAAGAGTTTTCTAATTGGGGGAGGAGGGGAGGGAGAGAGCTTCCAAGACTTGTAGAACTTAAAAGGAAGAGGAGACTAATGAAACAGCACATCTAGGTAAGACATTGTGGCTGAAGGATATTTTGAATGATGAGAAGAATTCAGACCGACAAGCAGCAGGAAACAAGAAGGTCATGGAAGTAGAAATGACCAGCTTTGCATGACACCCAGGGCCTGGGGCAGTACACAAGCTGGACACCCATATCCACTGGCCCTAGAAATGGTCCTGACTTGCTCATGGTAAGAAGAAAAAGCAAAACAATTTGAGTAATGGATAATGAGAACATGCTGGGCTGTGTAGGACAGGCTAGATTGTGGAGGGCCTCAAAAGTCCAGCAGAGAACACTGGAAGGTGCCTGGTAATCCACAGGGAGCACAGTATGATTCTTAGTTGGTGACGTACCTGGTGGAAGCATGTTTAGGGACAATTAGCAGAGAAACAAGAGGCAGGGTTGCCTGGATATCTAGAATGAAGATCAAGGAGGCAGACTTGGAGGTAACCACAGGGAGCCCCAGTTGAGGTGATGACACCTGAGGTTATTAAACAGTCTAAGTGGGAATGGAGAAGCAAAGAAGAGATGAGCATCTGGAAGGAAAACCTGAGCAGATGGGAATGGAAGATGAGAGAGGATTTGGGTAGGGATGGTCCCTTTAGCACACAGCCCACACAACTTTTGGTGCTCAGTGTCTTTGTCTAGGATAAGATAATGTTGAATCTTCAATCCTGTAAACCCCCTTGCTGTTATTCAAACAAAAGAAAAACTGGGAAATATTAAATTTTATGAAACAAATTCTAGGAAACCAATCAAGAGATTTGGGGCTTTACAGTTCAATGCTAGCTCCGTTTGCATCAGGGCTGAATTAATATCCCAGCAGGTTCCTAGGAGGAATTGTCTTTAAAAAAAAACAAAACGTGTTTAAATGAAAGACAGGATTAAGGCCCTCATCATTTACACAGTGACCTGGTTCAAAGGAAGTCCATTTAGATGTAATCGGTGGATTTACACAAGTTCATAGACTTACCAGAGTTGATCTGAAATCTTCCCTCAGTGTAATACCTTAATCAATTCATAGAGGAGGCTTTTCTAAATAATTAGATGAAAAATAATAGAGTAACAAACACCTTTTAGTTCAGTTCAGTTGCTCAGTCATGTCCAAATCTTTGTGACCCCATGGACTGTAGCACACAACAGGTCTCCCTGTCCATCACCAAATCCTGGAGTCTACTCAAACTCCTGTCCATTGAGTTGGTGATGCCATCCATCCATCTCATCCTCTGTTGTCCACTTCTCTCGCCTTCAATCACTCCCAGCATCAGGGTCTTTTGAAATGAGTCAGTTCTTCACATCAGTGGCCAAAGTATGGAGTTTCATCTTAAACATTATTCCTTCCAATGAATATTCAGGACTGATTTCCTTTAGGTGGACTGGGTGGATCTCCTGGCAGTCCAAGAAACTCTCAAGAGACTTCTCCAGTACCACGGCTCCAAAGCATCAGTTTTTTGGTGCTCAGCTTTCTTTATAATCCAACTCTCACATCCATATATGACAACTGGAAAAACCATAGCCTTGACAAGACAGACCTTTCTTGGCAAAGTAATGTCTCTGTTTTCTAATGTGTTGTCTAGGTTGGTTATAACTTTTCTTCCAAGGAGTAAACACCTTTTAATTTCATGGCTGCAGTCAACATCTGCAGTGATTTTAGAGCCCAAAACATAGTGTGTCATTGTTTCCACTGTTTCTCCATCTATTTCCCATGAAGTGATAGGACCAGATGCCATGATTTTGGTTTTCTGAATGTTGAGCTTTAAGTCAACTTTTTCACAACCCTCTTTCACTTTCATCAAGAGGCTCTTTAGTTCTTCTTTGCTTTCTGGCATAAGGGTGCTGTCATCTAGGGTGCTGTCATCTCCACATGTCTGGTTATTGATATTTCTCCCAGAAATCTTGGTTCCAGCTTGTGCTTCCTCCAGCCCAGCATTTCTCATGATGTACTATGCATATAAACTAAATAAGCAGGGTGACAGTATATAGACTTGATGTACTCATTTCCCTATTTGGAACCAGTCTGTTCTTTCATGTCCAGTTCTGTTTCTTCCTGACCTGCATACAAATTTCTCAATAGGCAAGTCAGCTGGTCTGGTATTCCCACCACTTTAAGAATTCTCCAGTCTGTGGTGATCCACACAAAGCCTTTGGCATAGTCAATAAAGCAGAAGTAGGTGTTTTTCTGGAACTCTCTTGCTTTTTCAATACTGCAACAGATGTTAGAAATTTGATCTCTGGTTCCTCAGCCTTTTCTAAAACCAGCTTGAACATCTGGAAGTTCACGGTTTATGTACTGTTAAAACCTGGCTTAGAGAATTTGGGACATTATTTTACTGGCGTGTAAGATGAGTGCAACTGTGCAGTAGCTTGAGCATTATTTGCCATTACCTTTCTTTGGGATTGAAATGAAAGCTGACCTTTTCCAGTCCTGTAGACACTGCTGAGTTTTCCAAATTTGCTGCCATATTGAATTCGGCACTTCCACAGCATCATTTTTTTAGGATTTGAAAGAGCTCAACTGGAATTTCATCACCTCCACTAGTTTTGTTCATAGTGATGCTTCCAAAGGCCCTCTGGACTTCACATTCCAGGATGTCTGGCTTGAGGTGTTGTGATCACACCATCGTGATTATCTGGGTCGTGAAGATCTTTTTTGTATAGTTCCCTGTGTTCTTGCCACCTCTTCTTAATATCTTCTGCTTCTGTTAGGTCCATACCATTTCTGTCCTTTACTGAGTCCATCTTTGCATGAAATGTTCCCTTGGTGTCTCTAATTTTCTTGAAGAGATCGCTAGTCTTTCCGAGTCTATTGTTTTCCTCTATTTCTTTGCACTGATCACTGATGAAGACTTTTATATGTCTCCTTGCTCTCCTTCGGAAATCTGCATTAAAATGAGTATATCTTTCCTTTTCTCTTTTTCTTTTGGCTTCTCTTCTTTTCACAGCAGTTTGGAAGGCTGCCCCAGACAGCCATTCTGCTTTTTTGTATTTTTAGGGGGGTGATGGTCCTAATCCCTGTCTCTTGTACAATGACATGGACCTCATTCCATAGGTCATCAGACACTTTGTCTATGAGATCTACTCTCTTGAATCTATTTCTCACTTCCACTGTATAATTGTGAGGGATTTGATTTAGGTCATACCTGAATGGTCTATTGGTTTTCCCTACTTTCTTCAATTGAAGTCTGATTTTGACAATAAGGAATTCATGATATGAGCTACAGTCAGCTCCCTGTCTTGTTTTTGCTGACTGTATAGAGCTTCTCCATCTTTGGCTGCAAAGAATATAATCAATCTGATTCCAGTGTTGACCATCTGGTGATTTCCATGTGTAGAGTCTTCTCTTGTGTTGCTGGAAGGGATGTTTCCTATGACCACTGTGTTCTCTTTGCAAAATTCTATTATACTTCACCCTATTTCATTCTGTACTTCAAGGCCAAATTTGCCTCTTACTCCAGGTACTTCTTGACTTCCTGCTTTTGCATTCCAGTCTGCTATAATAAAAAGGACATATTTTTCATGTGTTAGCTCTAGAAGGTCTTGGAGTTCTTCATAGAACCATTCAATTTCAGCTTCTTCAGCACTACTGGTTGGGGCATAGACATGGATTACGGTGATATTGAATGGTTTGCCTTGGAAACAAACAGAGATAATTCTGCCAATTTTGAGATTGTATCGAAATACTGCATTTCAGACTCTTTTGTTGACTATGATGACTACTCTATTTCTTCTAAGGCATTCTTGCCCACAGTAGTAAATATAATTGTCATCTGAGTTAAATTCACCCATTCCAGTTCATTTTAGTTCACTAAATCTTGACGTTCCTAAAATGTTGACCTTTAGACATACCTTTACTATTTCCTTTTTACCAGGCAATGAGCCAAAGGTAAATAAATTGGCAAGGATATGTGGAATGAGATGACCATGGCCCTTTAAACCTGTTGTTCTGGCCTTCAGCTGTGAGCTCAAGATCACTTGGCAATGCATGTGATTAAAGACTACAGTGGTAGACCCTTGGGTGACTCACAGAAATTCGTTAAGCCAACAATACTTCTTAGGATTAATGTCCTAATAGAAAAAGATTCACAAAAGATGTCACAGAGAAATAGCTTCTGTGACAAAACCTTTCTTCTTGGTGCTAAGACAAGTGATCCTGTCAGCAAACCAGTTGCAGAGGTTACATTTATGCTCGGGTAAGGTCTGGCTAATGCATTTATCCACAGCCTTGTCTGGGGACTCCTTATTCCAGAGCTGCAGGCTTGGGTGTAAACAGATTTCAGGGGGTTAGGGAGCCTAGAAAGGTGAAAGTTACTCAATCTGGAACGTCCTTAGCATTGTTCTGTGTAATCACTAAGAAGACCTCAACCTCTGACATGCTCAACATTAGCCTGAGAGTAACGAGAAAGGGCTTAGGGTCAGCATGCTTAGCAGAAGCTTTACTGCACACCCATGGCAGCTTGCATTGTTCTTCAGAAGTCTGTTTCTCTCATAGTTGCTTGGACTCTGATACAGAAGCAGCTCCCCCAACTGCACCCCCATGGACCATGAAAACTTCACAGCAGGTATTAGAGCATCCCTATAAGGGGGATGCATGCAGCTCAGGCACAAGACAACTTATTAAAACCACTCCACCCTGATGCAAACACACCTATTCATCACGGAGATGTGATGCAAGAGCACAAGCTAATCAAAGCCAACAAGAACACTGTGTGAGGAGAGGAGGGAGAAGGTGAGATGCATGGAGAGAATAATATAGAAATTTATAAGCCCATATGTAAAATAGGTAGCCAAGGGAAATTTGCTGGAATTCAAACAGGGGCTCAAATTGGGGCTCTGCAACAGACTGAAGAGTGGGAAAAGGAGGGAGATGGGAGGGAGGTTAGGAGGGAGGGAACATGGGTATACCTATGGCTGATTCTAGTTGATATAGACAGAAAACCACAAAATTCTATAAAGCAATTATCCTTCAATTTAAACAGTTTTAAAGCCAATAAGTACTGGAAAGATTGGGCTTTGGTGTTTATAGAAGGAAAAAAATGCAGCATAGTTGATTTGAAGCAAAGGCATTTCCACAAGGCAGAACTTCAGAACACCCTTTCCTGCAAGGAGAGTCTCCAGGGTTCACCAATCAATGAACCACATACCATCTTACCACAGAAAGAACTGGATGCAGTGTTGTTGTTTAGTCACTAAGTCGTGTCTGACTCTTTCTTGACCCCATGGACTGTAGCCCAGTGGGTTCCTCTGTCCATGGAATTCTCCAGTCAAAAAGAATGGAGTGTGTTGCTATTTCTTTTGCCAGGAGGATCTTCCCAACCTAGGTACTTAACACAAATCGCCTGCATTGGCAGGCAGATTCTTTACCATTGAGCCACCAGGTAAGCCTCAATGCAGTGTATCATCTTGTCAAACTAGAAGCCACAGCAGCATCTTGAATATGGACGTTTAATATGCACACACAGGTAGTTAGTAGGCAGGTGGCCCTAGTTTTTGTTCCCTCAGGATCACATCCTAAAATAAGAATTCTAGAGCAAGTACTTTCTGTGGAGATGTGCTTTGCAAAGAAATGATGGAGACCTTCCATAGAGATAAGAAGAGAGCCAAGAAAAAATGCATTTCAAGAAAGATTAGAGGAGCTTAATCCTGCGGCCGAACTCTGCAAGCCTATGGAGAGTTATCTGAGTTATCATGTTTGAGGATGAGGGAGCTGGAGTATTTATATGCCAGTTACAATGGGTCATAATGCCTCAATTTGCTGACATTTTCAGTCTGCCCCGAGCACTGATAAAGTAGGTTTCAGGCATGAGGAAAAAAACCTCCAAGCCACTGATGAGATTCTGGCAGTTTAATGTCTGGCTGGTATGTGCCACAGCCAGGAGACAGAGGTGACATGGGCAGGATCTGCCACACAGGTCTTCCTCAGAAAATCTCCCAAATATTAGGCCAGGACACAGAGATTTTAGGCAAACATGTTGTTTCTCCCAAAGTATATTTTTCTCCCTTTTCCTTAAAGTAGATCTCCATTTCCCATTTTCTAGAGTTCCATCACTAGGAAGAGGCAAAGGTCCAAAAGAAGCAGGTATTAGTTTGCTAGGGCGGCCAGAACAAAGTGTCACAGACTGGGTAGCATGCACAACAGAAATTCATTTTCTTTTCTTATAATTTTATTTATTTATTTATTTATTTTTGGCTGTGCTGGGTCTTTGTTTCTATTCAGGATTTTCTCTAGTTGTGGCAAGCAGCGGTTACTCTCTCATTGTGGTGCACAAACTTCTCACTGTGGTGGCCTCTCTTGTTGCAGAGAATGGGTTTTAGGGCATACAGCCTACAACAGTTTCTACTCCCAGGTTCTAGAGCACAGGCTCAACAGTTGTGTTACATGGAGTAGTTGCTTCTCACCATGTGGGATCTTCTCAGATCAGGGATCGAACCTGTGTCTTCTGCATTAGCAGGCAGGTTCTATACTACTGACCTACCAGGAAAGCCCCAGAAATTCATCTTCCAACAGATCTGAAGGCTGGAAGTTCAAGATTAAGGTGTAATCAGGTCAGGGTTCTCCTGAGACCTCTCGTCTTATAGATGGTGGTCTTCATCCTGAATCTTCAGATGGCACTTTCCCTGTACATGCTGAAACCTATGTCTCTTTGTGTCTCCAAACTTCCTCTTATAAGAACTAGAGTCAGAATGAATTAAGGCCCACTCATATTACCTCATTTAACCTTTATTACCTTTTTAAAGTCCCTATCTTCAAACAGAAGCACATTCTGAAGTGCTTGGGTTAGGGCCTCAACATGTGAAATTGAGGAGGGGCAGAAAATTCAGACTATGACAAAGAATAATCAGCATATTCATCACTTAGATTTGTAAAAATTCTGTTGATAAGGAGAGCAGTGTTTTTACCAGGCTTAAGAAAACAATTACAGGCAAGAGACAAATAGGAGGAACTTTAACTGCTGTCTTAATTTGGAAGAGACTTTCATGAGCTCCTTGGGATCTCAGTTCAGGATGTGAGGATCACCTGAAATAAGATCAGCCTTACCTTTCAGTAAATCTTAGCTCTGTTATATTAAAACATGAAAAGCAGAAATGGTCAGAACCTAACAAGTGTAAGAGATTAAGAAGGTGTGTCAAGAATACACAGAAGAACTATACAAAAAAAGGTTTTAATGACCCAGATAATCGCCATGGTATAATTACTCACCTAAAGCCAGACATCCTGGAATTCAAAGGCAAGTGGGCCTTAAGAAGCATCACTACAAAGCTAGTGGAGGTGATGGAATTCCATCTGGGTTATTTCAGTCTTAAAAGATGATGCTGGTAAAGTGCTGCATTCAATATGCCAGCCAATTTGGTAAACACAGCAGTGGCTAAAAGACTGACAAAGGTCAGTTTTCATTCCAATCCTAAAGAAGGGCAATGCAAAAGAATGCTCCAACTACTGCACAGTTCTGCTCATGTCACATGATAGCAAGGTAATGCTCAAAATCCTTCAAGCTAGGCTTCAACAGTATGTGAACTGAGAACTTCCATATGTACAAGCTGGATTTAGAAAAGGCAGAGGAACCAGAGATCAAATGGCCAACATCTGTTGGATTATAGAAAAAACAAGATAATTCTGGAAAAAAATATTTACTTCTGCTTCACTGACCATGTCATAAAGCCTTTGAATCTGCACCACAAAAAATGAAAATTTTTTAAAAGATGGGAATACCAAACCACCTTCTTTGCCTCCTGAGAAACTTGTATGCAGGTCAAGAAGCAACAGTTAGAACTAGACATGAAACAATAGACTGGTTCCAAGTCAAGAAAGGATTACATCAAGGCTGTATACTGTCACCCTGGTTTTTTAACTTATATGCAGAGTATATCATGTGAAATGAGAGGCTGGATAAAGCCTAAGCTGTAATTAAGATTGCCTGGAAAAATATTAATTACCTCAGATATGTAGATGACACCATCCTTATGATAGAAAGTGAAGAGAAACTAAAGAGCCTCTTGATAAAAGTGAGAAAGGATAGTGAAAAAGCTGGCTTGAAATTCAGCATTCAAAAAATGAAGATCATAGCATCTGGCCCCATAATTTTATGACAAAAAAAAAATGGGGAAACAATGGAAACAGTAACAGATTTTATTTTCTTGAGCTCCAAAATCACTGCAAATGGTAACTGCAGCCATGAAACTAAAAGACACTTCCTCCTTGGAAGAAAAGCTATGACCAACCTAGATAGCATATTCAAAAGCAGAGACATTACTTTGCCGACTAAGGTCCGTCTAGTCAAGGCTGTGGTTTTTCCAGTAGTCATGTATGAATGTGACAGTTGAACCAGAAAAAAAGCTAGGTACCAAAGAACTGATGTTTTGTTTTTTGTGGGTTTTTTTTTTGAATTTTTTTCACCATCTATCTGGATTTTCTTTTAATTTATTTATTTTTAGTGTTGTTGTTTTTTCATTTATTTGTTTTAGTTGGAGGCTAAGTATTTTACAATATTGTAGTTGTTTTTGCCATACATTGATATGAATCAGTCATGGGTTTACATATGTTCCTCATCTCCTCGTGCCATCCCTCTGGGTCATCCCAGTACACCAGCCCTGAGCACACTGTCTCATGCATTGAACCTGGACTGGTGATCTGATTCATATATGATAATATATATGTTTCAATGCTATTCTCTCAGATCTTCCCACCCTCACCTTCTCCCACAGAGTCCAGAAGACAGTTCTATACATCTACGTCTCTTTTGCTGTCTTGTATATAGGGTTATCATTACCATCTTTGTAAATGCCATATATATGTGTTAGTATACTGTACTGGTGTTTTTCTTTCTTGCTTACTTCACTCTGCATAATAGACTCCAGTTTCATCCACCTCATTAGAACTGATTCAAATGCATTCTTTTTAATGGCTGAGTAATAATCCACTGTGTATATGTACCACAGCTTTTTTATCCATTCATATGCTGATGGACATTTAGGTTGCTTCCATGTCCTAGCTAGTATAAACAGTGCTGCGATGAACATTTGGGGTACATGTGTCTCTTTCAATTCTGGTTTCCTTGGTGTGTATGCAGTGGGATTACTGGGTCATATGGCAGTTCTATTTCAAGTTTTTTTTGTTTTTTTTTTTTTTTAAGGAATCTCCACACTGTTCTCCATAGTGGCTGTACTAGTTTTCATTCCTACCAACAGTGTAAGAGAGTTCCCTTTTCTCCACACTCTCTCCAGCATTTATTGTTTGTAGATTTTTGGATAGCAGTCATTCTGACTGGCATAAGATGGTACCTCATTGTGGTTTTGGTTTCCATTTCTGTGATAATGAGTGATGTTAAGCATCTTTTCATGTGTTTGTTAGCCATCTGTATGTCTTCTTTGGAGAAATGTCTGTTTAGTTCTTTGGCCCGCTTTTTTACTGGGTAGTTTATTTTTCTGGAATTGAGCTTCAGGAGTTGTTTGTATATTTTTGAGTTTAATTCCTTGTCAATTGTTTTGTTTGCTGTTATTTTCTCCCATTCTGAAGGCTGTATTTTCACCTTGCTTATAGTTTCTTTTGTTGTGCAAAAGCTTTTAAGTTTAATTGGGTCCCATTTGTTTATTTTTGCTTTTATTTCCAATACACTGGGAGATGAGTCATAGAGGATCCTGCTGTGATTTATGTCTGAGAGTGTTTTGCCTATGTTTCCTCTAGGAGTTTTATAGCTTCTAGTCTTATGTTTAGACCCTTAATCCATTTTGAGTTTATTTTTGTGTGTGGTGTTAGAAAGTGTTCTAGTTTCATTCTTTTACAAGTGGTTGACCAG
>SJYC01106578.1:0-21868 GCA_006408675.1 Madoqua kirkii | reverse complement strand
AGGATCCTGCTGTGATTTATGTCTGAGAGTGTTTTGCCTATGTTTCCTCTAGGAGTTTTATAGCTTCTAGTCTTATGTTTAGACCCTTAATCCATTTTGAGTTTATTTTTGTGTATAGTGTTAGAAAGTGTTCTAGTTTCATTCTTTTACAAGTGGTTGACCAGTTTTCCCAGCTCCACTTTTTAAACAGATTGTCTTTTCTCCATTGTATATTTTTGTGTCCTTTGTCAAAGTTAAGGTGTCCATAGGTGCGTGGATTTATCTCTGGCCTTTCTATTTTGTTCCATTGATCTATATTTCTCTCTTTGTGCCAGTACCATACTGTCTTGATGACTGTAGCTTTGTAGTAAGAGCCTGAAGTCAGGCAGATTCCTCCAGTTCCATTCTTTCTCAAGATTGCTTTGGCTATTTGAGAATTTTTGTATTTTCATACAAATTCTGAAATTATTTGTTCTAGTTCTCTGAAAAATACCGTTGGTAGCTTTATAGGGATTGGGTTGAATCTATAGATTGCTTTGGGTAGTATACTCATTTTCACTATATTCATTCTTCCAGTACAGGAACATGGTATATTTCTCTATCTACTTGTGTCCTTTTTTATTTCTTTCATCAGTGTTTTATAGTTTTCTATATATAGGTATTTTGTTTCTTTAGGTAGCTGTATTCCTAAGTATTTTATTTTTTTGATTGCAATGGTGAATCGAATGGTTTCCTTAATTTCTCTTTCTGTTTTCTCATTGTTAGTGTATAGAAATGCAAGGAATTTCTGTGTGTTAATTTTATATCATGCAACTTTACTATATTTATTGATTAGTTCTAGTAATTTTCTGGTGGAGTCTTTAGGGTTTTTTATATAGAGGATTATGTCATCTGCAAACAGTGAGAGTTTTATTTCTTCTTTTCCAATCTGGATTCCTTTTATTTCTTTTTCTGCTCTGATTGCTGTGGCCAAAGATTCCAAAATGATATTGAATAGTAGTGGTGAGAATTGATGTTTTTGAACTGTGGTGGTAGAGAAGACTCTTGAGAGACCCTTGGACTGCAAGGAGATCAAACCACTCAATCCTAAAGGAAATCAACTCTGAATATTCACAGGAAGGACTGATGTTGAAGCTGAAGTTCCAATACTCTGGCCACCTGATGCCAAGACTTGATTCATTGGAAAAGATCCTGATGCTAGGAAAGACTGAAGGTAAGAGGAGAAAGGGGCGATAGAGGATGAGATATTTGGATGGCATCCTCAACTCAATGGACATGAATTTGAGTATGTTCCAGTAGATGGTGAAGGACAGGGAAGCCTGGAGTGCTACAGTTAATGGGATAAAAAATAGTCTAAACAACAATTGTACTTAAATCATGAAAGCTGTGACAAGATGAACTGACCTCTCCTGGGTGTGTTCATAGCATCAGGCACTGTGCTGTGCAATTGGCACCTATTAACAGATTCCATAGTTCTGATGATACTTAATAGATGTGAAAGCAGGTTTAAAGAGGCCAAGTAACTGTATATTTAGCTCTTTATTAAAGCAACTGAATCTGCCTTGTCATTAATAAGAATACAAAGACAAGCCTCATCTGTACTGCAATTTTTATATTTAATTTGGTAAATATTTGAAAGTAAACCTATTAAGCACTGAGATCAGACTTGAGGGAAGATAGGAAAAATGAGGTAATTAGTAAGACTTCAGACTTGTCCAAGAGGCTGACTGTGTACCTGGGAGAGAGGAGAAATGGACCAGGTAAAAAGAAGAAAGGATACAGCCAGGAGTGGTACAAAACATCGGGAGAACTTTGGCCAAAAGGACACTGATCCCTACAGAGAGTACATAGGAAAGTTCAGAGATGCAGTCCACACTGAGCTGAGTAAACTGCAGAAGGAAACATGGAAGCAGGTGGGTTTCTTGAGCCTGTCTCCATTCTTCAACAGCATGCATTCATGTAGCTGAGCACACAGTTTGAGCCCATGTGGGAGCAATTTCAGACAGAAGATCAACATGTGAAACCAATGCAGTGGAGGAAGGGGAGGGCCATCTGTAGGCTCTGCATGAGTGGCAGGGGTAAGCAGTTGGCATGGAGAGTGCCTTTATACAATAAGGATTCAACATTTAAAAACCAGGAGATCTCTTACTGAATTTCAGCTTTTTGGCCACTCTAGACAAACCAAAAGGCCTGGCACCTGGCCTGCAAACTTTCCATTGTGAGTGACAGCTCCTCCTGGGCTAGATCATGCTTTCTGCATGTGTTCCACCCCTGTAGGTCCCTGTGGTTTGTACCCGCTGACCTCACTTCTTCAAGTTTCCTGCCAGGGCCCTGGAGTAGCAGGGGCACTGTCTCTTGGCTGATTCTCATGGTGAGTCAGAGGATTAAAAAGGTCAACAGTTTCTGTGCTTAAACCTTGTTACTACGATTTAACTACCTGTTACCTTAGCTTCCTCATCTGTTAAGTGGGTGTAATAGTATACTCAAATCTATAGCAACCACTCAGTATGTGTAATTTGCTTATCATAGCATCTGGACCCATCAGTTCATTTCAGTGGCTCAGTCGTGTCCAACTTTTTGTGACCCCATGGACTGCAAAACTTGCCAGACTTTCCTGTCCATCACCAACTCCCAGGGCTTGCTCAAACTTATGTCCTTTGAGTCAGTGATGTCATCCAAGCATTTCATCTTCTGTCACCCCCTTCTCCTCCTGCCTTCAATCTTTCCCATCATCAGTTTTTTTTTTTTTTTTCATTGTGTCAGTTATTTGCATCAGGTGTCAGAGTTTTGGACCTTCAGCTTCAGCATCAGTCCTTCCAGTGAATATTCAGGACTGACTGGTTGGATCTCCTTGCAGTCCAAGGGAGTTTCAACAGTCTTCTCCAAAACCACAGTTCAAAAGCATCAATTCTTCGGCCTTCAGCCTTCTTTATCATCCAATTCTCACATCCACACATGACTACAGGAAAAACCACAAGTTTGACTAAATAGACCTATGTCATCAAACTAATGTCTGCTTTTTACTAGGCTATCTGGGTTTGTCATAGCTTTTCTTTTAGGAGCAAATATCTTTTAATTTCATGGCTGCAGTCATCACCTGCAGTAATTTTGGAGTCCAAGAAAATAAAGTCTCTCATTATTTCCATTGTTTCCCTATCTATTTGCCATGAAGTGATGGGACCGGATGCCCATAAGGGTGGTGTCATCTGCATATCTGAGGTCATTGATATTTCTCCCAGCAATGTTGCTATGCCAACAGCAAGTTGCTTAGAAACAGTCTCCCAAATCCCAGAGGGATGCAATAGCAGGCTTGAGATAATGTGGTAAGTAATACTTTTTTCTGCCCTTGTCAGCCAATGGTAGTTCCCAAAAGCAGATAAAAGATCCCAGCATAATTTTCCTGCTTCTCCTCCCCATAATATCTTTGTGCATCAAATTTATCCCAGGCTTTCATTTCGTGGAACACTCCCTGCCTTCCTAGTGACTTGCACTGTTACACCCAGCATACTGATGTGAGAACTGAGCCAGGAAAAGGGTCATCACTGCCTCAAGATCTTAAACCCTGGCCTCTGAGCCATGATTCCACAATGCCAAGGACAAACCAAGGCAAGGACACTGATCTGGGCTGCTCAACCCAGTGCTGTTATACTGATGGCCATTCACCATCATGGGTAACCGGGGTACCTTGAGGGTCACCGGGGCACAGAAGCCAAGGTGGGCAAGTAAGAGACAGCTTCTAGATCATAGGCTGACAGAAAATCACAATTTTGCTCAGGGAAAACACGGCCTTTGCCATTTAGGGTCCAGGTTAATCCTAAGAGCATAGTTAGCTACCAAGCATGGAGCAAGTGAGGCCTGGGTGCCACTCCCTAAATGCAGCTTTCCTTCCTGTCCAAAGTTAATGCACAGGCTTCTCCGAGACAGAGAGGCCTGCCCAGCAGGGCAAGCAGCACCACCAGCAGCACAACAACCTTTCTCCTCATCTCTATCTTCATCTCCTATTGGCACTTGAGAAGTGTGCTATGAAAGCAATTCAACCAGGTGGGCCTAATGCTGCTGAGCTTCCGGTGTCATTGCCTGTATCTCAAATCCAGAGACTCCTGAATCACGTTAACACCCCAGAATTGTGTAGCTGGACCCAGGTTTTGTGGGACTGTACTGGGAGATCACACAGGGATCTGGATGTCCTGAAACAGGATGGTAGACCAGTTTCCAGAATTGCAAACTGTTGAATACTTGTGCTTGCCAAGGCTTCTTCATGTTTTTAGCTCTAGGTTTTTCCCATTTCTACCACAGAAGACAATGGTTGGTACCAAAAGATTCCACATCCTGAGGCAGTTTGGCAGATGATGGGGTCTGTAGTCATCCACGTTGAGCTGTGGCTCACCCTCAGTCCTGCCTGTCCCAGGAAGAGCATCCCTACAGGCCAAAGGTTAGTGGAAGGTAGCACATCAAGTACCACTGGGCCTCCGTCAGTCCTCTGAAAGTGTTGGCTCTTGTTGGGGCTAGATCACTTGTGCCTAATGCTTTGTCCAAAAGCCTTGGGTGCCACAAGAGTTTAGGGATTTAGAAATCATTAATGGGGACACAGAGATCATCGACATCCAGGAAGGGGCTGGCAAACACACTGATATAACTGCAGTGAACCATGTGACTGTTAATACCAAGTGGGTTACATAGAGGAAATTCGGGATACTATAAATAGCTTCTTGGTGTCATCCATTTTTGGTTTGACTACCAAAAGTATTTAGGTCAAGCTGATGAAAACATTTGGCTGCTGAAGTGTTCTTGGTGACAGAATAGTCACTCAGATCATGGGACTGAGACCACAGGAAGACATTGTCTCCTGCAGTTCATGGAAGAGGCTCCAAGGTTTATGGATTTCTGTGTCACTGCCTTCTGCCCCCAGGGGCCACTATATACATCTTTGCTCAAAATCCACCAATGGCCCCCAAGTCCCAACCCAGGCCACATCCTATAGAACATTTGCAACTGGGGACCAATGGTGTCCATGTTCTCCTCCTTTCCTAATTTGAGGCTCCTCACTGTCTCTGTGTCTCCCAGCTGCAGGCTTCAAGGTACATGCCTGCATTCCCACTCATTCTGGGGAAAGCTCTCTTGGCAAAAGAGATGCCTCTTCAACCACTGTTTGCAGTAGGTGCTTTCTGGTTTACAGACTGCTTTCACGTGAATCATCCCGTGACCTCCTCACTTCTATCAGATACACAAACAAATAGTATTACTCCTAATGGGGACATTTCACACTGTGCTCATCCTTTAGATAAAGAAATGGAGACACAGAGAGGGAGTGATTTGTTGAGACTCACACTCTGGCAGTGGTGGTACTGGGTATAAATCCAGATTTGAGATGGCAGAGCAGAGTGTCTGCTTCCTCCCATACCACCTCTGTGGAAGACCAGAGCCTGCTCAGCCTATCTGGGTAGTGCTATACATATCTGCACTCAGCCTTGCCTCTGTAAGCAATAGATGAAACTTAAAAGCACATCAAAGTCTCTAGAAATTCTTTGCAAAAGCCCTTAGGAGCCTGAACAGGTGTCAGGCTGGGGGTACTCCACAAACTCATCTGCTCCCCCTGCACACCTGGGCACAGTTACCTCCATGGGTCTGACCCTTCTGGGGGCCCTTCCCCCATTACCCAGCCAAGGAGAATCTCTTCACTACAAGACCCAGCCCAGATGGCCCTCCAGTCTGAAAAGCCCTATATGGTCCCTCGATGTGAATTAGTGGTTGGTTCTCCACTCTTCATGCTCTCCGACCTCTGCCTCATTTCAGGCTCTGCTCTTTACAGGTCTGCCTGGAAGATGTGCTCCAGCTTCCCCAGCCCCCAGCCCTGAGTGATGTAGGGGTGAGTGAACACCTGAGACCCTGCATGGTGGAAGAGCCTCTTGCAGAACGGGTGTCCTTGGACTTAAAAGCACTTTGCCTTGTGAGGTCTGGCACCCAGATCTGCCCTCTCCCATCAGGCTGTGTTTATACCAGGGCTAGCAGATGGCCAGGTAGCCAGCATGCCAGAAGCAGTTCTGCTGCCCAACACAGCAGTTGTCTGATACAAAAGACATCAAGAGCCCCTCCCACTAGGCTGTGTGCAGGGCAGAACGTGGTGCCACCTGGGCAAAGACATTTGGCGTCCTCTATGTACACACAGCCACCGCTCAGGCACCAATTCCTGGTATCAGTTCTTCTGTTCAGTCAAGTAGTGATCACAAAGCCTCAGGCATTGTGTGGGCCCAGCCACCAGGGTCCACTGTGGGCACCTCCAATGCCTGTTTGTGCTCTGCACCTCCCAGTGGTCTGGCAGGAATTGTCAGGTCAATATTGTGGGTGAAGAGATGATGCTCTGCCTACCCCTGCCTGCTCCGTGTCCCCTTGTCGGTTAATCCCCAGCCAGATTCATACACCAACTCCCCCACTGCCTCCAACTGAGGAAACAGCCTCATGAAAGACCTATCCTGAGAAGTCTGGCTGTGGAATAGTCTGAGGAGAGGTGGCAAGATGGGGCCTTGGTACAGGGTTAATATTCCCCTGCCCCAGGGTTATGAGGGCCCATCCTGGGGGTAGTTGTTGTGCACTCAGCCCTGTGCTCAAGGCCACAGCCCAGCTGTTAGAACTTTCACTGGGCTGCCAGGGGGAGAGGAATTTCCTGGCAAGTGAGAAGATCCAGGCATGTGGATCATGGGAGGAATAGACAGAAGTGACTTCTCCTCTCTGCAGGAGGATGACCAGCTTATGGTGAACAGTGAGAACCAAGGGAGGGGGGCAGGGTCTCCTTGGTAGCTGACAAAACTTCAGGCAATGGACAAACATCAGCCCAGGATTCGACAGAAGGTGCTGAACTTCAAAAACACTGAGCATTCTGCCAAGGCTACCTGACCTGCTGGCATCAGAAGTCCCCTTGGAAAACATGTATCCCTGACATGAGGGCCAGGGAGACCAGGAGGTAAGCCCCAGAAGATGGGGGCATCTCAGACATCTCTGAGCTTTTGAGCCTGCAGCAGCAGCCCACCTCCCTAGCCCCATAAAGAGCTGCTACCCCCTATCCCAAGGGAGCAAACTGGACCATAGTCCTCCCTCACAGGTGCCCTCCATCCCAGGAAGCACAGGAGCTAGCTGCCCAGATCCATGGCAAGACCCACAGCACTACCAGCAGGAGAACCAAGGAACCATGGGAAGAGCTGGTCACCTACTGCCCAGCCTCCAAGCAGAGTGAAGTCACCACACAACACATGCTGAGCTTGCCAGGCCTGGTGGTGTAGAAGATGGACGACATCACCCTCCGCCAGTCCCTGCTGTCCAGGGACTGCAGCAGAGGTGTGGGTTCGCACTGAGTGGCCAGGAGCCATAGGCCATAATGAGACCTGCTGCCACCCAGGAGGCTGGACCCATAGAGCAGGGCAGGTGGTCAATATAATGAGACCTCCTGGAGGCTCAATAGGCGGGCGGGCAACCAACCAAGGTACAGTCCAAATGACACTGAGGCCAAGGGCAGCCACTCTAGTAAATAGATCAAGATCCCTCAACCCGGTTCAGCCCCTGAGCCAGTTCTTGGTCTGGAACTGAGGAACAGGGATGTGGCGGGTCCCTGGAAGAACGACGCTGCCACTCCACAGCAAACAGACACAGGAATGACCCCAGACCCTCCCAAAGGGACTTTCAGCTCTGAGATGGTTAACCCACATGGGGCATTGGGATCACCAGAGGGGTGATGGTTGCCAGACACAGAGTCAACATGACACCAACGTGAGAGACCCGGTTTACTCTGACCCTGTGGCCACTTCAGGACGACCTCCTGGGCTGGGGTTTCTGGGCATGGGGGGTCAAGGGTCAAGGGACACGGTGCCAGTTCCAAGGATTCATCAGTTGGTCTTGAGCTGGGAGAGCCTGGAGTGCAGTATCCCTCACAGCCAGGTGCAGGGTATAGTGAGACATCTGTCGAGGACTCCAGAACCTGAGGGAACATGTGATGTGAGGATAAGATGGTAAAGCTGAACAGAAACCCTGCATGAACTCCAGTGAGTAAAGGAGAAATGCACAGAAAAAGAGTGGATACATGAACCACTCATGAACTGAAGAACCTTCTCACCTCTGATGGCACCTCATGGGTATCCTCTGCTCTTGACTCCTCACACCCTCCCTGTGCTTGGGCAAGTCATCATGGCAGGCATGCAAGTACTCAAAGGTAGCCAGAAGGGCTCCTGCCCAGAGCACGAGAGTCCATTCACTGAAGTCCTCTCACCATGGGTATGGGATGACAATGCACACTCCCGTCTGCCCTCCCTGCTCCTCAGTCTCCCAAACTAAACAGCTGGACCCACTCAGTGGGCCACAGCCTGGTGTCCAGAATCCCCTTCAGTGCTGGTCAACCTGCCCAGATGGAGGACAATGAAAACCACATATACCCCAGAGCTTGGGAGTGATGGACATGTGCAAACCAGCATCTCCCGAGCCCCTGTCAAATGCGATATAAAGGCCTGTGATGTGAATGAGTGGGGCAGTGCCAGAGGCTCACAGAAGCTTCACAGGTCCCCCTGGGCAGTGCCCTATTCCCTGGGCAGTCAGCATCTTAGCAGCGGCAGCAGAGCGGCCACCTGTGTCTGCATGTTCCATGTGTACCGTGTCCTCTCAAAGAACTGCAGCAGAACTGAAATTAAATCAGAAACCGTCTGGTTCTCAAGCAGGCCCCTCCATCTGGACCCTATGGAGAGGGGTACAGTAAACGGGAGCTGCCCTAGGGACAGAGGGGAAGTAGGTCTGGTTGTCTTCCCAGAGGAACATGGCTGCCCCAAGCTTGTCCCTTGTGTGGAAGTCCAAAGCCCAGAACTAAAGCCAGGCAGGGACCAAGGGACTGACACAGATGTGAAAGAACCCTCACTCAAGGGCTGAGTGGGTGGATAGCAGCCCCCAGTGGGATGGCCTGATGGACACTCGCTGACCTGTGGAGCACTTACACCTCTGAGAGACCAGATGAATACTGAGTCCATTGCTAGCGTGCAAACAGAAGAGGATGCATCTGCAATACAAACACTAGGGCAGGATGAGAGCCCAGACCCCAAAAGAAGTGCCTACAACTCGGCACAGAAAGGACACACAGCTCAGCAGAGAGATGGGCAACCACATCAGCCAAGGAGTACACAAGGAAACCCAAGAATCTGGGTTGAGCCTATCCTATCCCAGGTCAGTGCTGCCTACAAATGCAGAGCAGAGCAAAGTGGAACCCTCACCAAGCCTCGGAGATGCAGGTGGGGTGGGAGGCAGCACACTATGTGGCTCAGTCCACACATCTGGGCACATGAGTAGAGCTGGGGCCAATAGCAAGGAAGGGATGGGTGTGGAGAAATGCCACAGAGCAGGTCCCCACAGCTGCCCCCATCAGCAGCCACATGTCATAGGTCTCCAGTTCACTGGACAAGGTCTAGTTCACAATCAGGATTTGGAGGAACAGCAGCAGCCAATCTACCATTCACAGGACCTTCCCTCATGGTCTGAAATGACTACCAGGAGGTTCTGGAGTGTCTGGAGGCAGCTTGTAACCACTCTTGGGGCAAGGACTGGGGCACCAGCATGAGGGAGTTGGGTGTGGTGATCACTCGGGTCCCTCCAGTGCTGAGGCCTCAAATCCAGGAGGCAAGCTCTGCCCTTCCACTCATGGCCAGGAGGCTTCTGCAAGAAGAGAGCAGGCTGCATGCTGGAAGAGAAAGCACTGCTTCAAATCAACATTGTCACGGCAGCATTTGTGTGGGTGACTGGCTAATGGGAACCAGTGAGACACCCACCCTCCCATCCTGGGACTCAGTGACCCTCAGGGATCCAGACACGCATGGCAGCAACAGCCTTGGAGGAAGAGGGGGACAAAGGTGGCAGCAGAAACATGCAGGGTGACCCAGAACTCCCAGATGAGAGCACTTGACACTCAGGCAGACCGAAAAGGGATATTATAGTTGGGCCTAGAAGGAGGACAGTAGGTTGTCAGGACAAGAGGAGCCAGCAGTCCAGGTGAAAGGTTATTGAATCACGCAAAGACGTCAGGATTCTTGGCCCACGGTTCCATCCCTGTCAGCACTGCCCCACCTCCGGAAGCTCCACCCTGGCCTCAGCACTTCCCCAGCTCTGACTTGCCCCACCTCAGCCCCTTCCAGTCTCAGCCCCACCCTATCACCTTCTCCAGAAGCTCCTCCTCACCCCGGTCTTTTCCACACTTCTGCTCCAAACTCCTTGCCCTGCTCCTCCCACCTCCTCCCCTCTCTTCTGCCCAGCCACTCACTTTCTGGTCCTCCTCCTGGTCATGCTCCAGGCCTTTGGTCTCGAGGTTCTTCCAGGCCTGATCTTCTAGGTGCCTCAGAGTGTGATGGATCTCAGTTTGCCTCCTAGCGGACAGGGCCGGTGAGGGAATGCGCCTTTGTTCATATGTGTGTGTCTTTGTAACTGCGTGCCTTCGTACCTGTGTGCCTACATGAGTAAGGGAAGCCATACACACTGGAAATGAAAGGCGTCAGTGTTTGTGGGCATGACGCGACTGAGGCCAGTAGGTGCTGTCAGTGGTCTCAGTTCTGGTAGCGGACCACTGTCTGCTAGCAACGGAATGAAACACCAACACAGCTGAGTGGTTTGAATCTGTTTCTTTATTCTTCTTATTCTCTTATTATTCTCTCATCATTCTCATTATTCTCATTATTCTGCTGCTTCTTGCAGCTGCCTTATTTTATATCTTTTCCACAACAACTTACAGGGCAGGTTGCCAAACACTATGATTCAATGACTATACAATGCACAGGCGCGGGGCAAGATAACCTTTACCTTAACTTATTTACTGCAGCTAAGACTTTATTTGGGGAACTTCCTTATCAACTCAGAGTCCTTGTGACCCTGGGTTTGTTCTATTCTGAAAGAGCAGAGAAACATCCTTGTGTGCAAGAATTTTCCCAGACTCTCTTTTACTTTGTTCCCTACAACTGTCCACCTGGTGGCCACAGCCCAGCATCCCAAAGCACCCTCGACAGGCTCTGCTTGCAGGAAGGCAGGACCTGCCTCACGTGCAGATGGTATCTCCTGGTGGGGGTTTCCAGGCTTTGGGACCAGGACCACCTGCCAGGGGCCAAGCCCAACTTTCTGGCCTCCTCCATGGCCACAGTCCCTGCCCTCTTTCCTTCCATGTGTGCATCCCAGCAATGCCTTAGGACACATTGGAAGATGCCAGCAGACCTGCTCTCCAGCCTCCTACCCCACCCCTGGACTGTGACCTCACGCTGCCCACTGTGAGTCGCCCCCACCCAGCCTGACCCTGCAAGGCTCAGCTGCTTGTCTGAAGTTCCCCTCCTGGTGGGGTCCAACCATAAGTCCATGCAGGGTGACCCACTGACTGTGGCAGGTCCTGGAGCCTTCCAGAGTAGCAGTGTGAGGGAAGGAGTCATTTTCTGTTTTTCTTTGTGGGTCTCTAGGGCTGTAAATCACCATCACTCCTGGGGGATGGGTTTCTGTGCTGCAGGCTGAGGCATCGTGGGGTCCCTATCCCAGGCGTGTGAGGACAGACCAGCTGCTGGGATGAGCAGAACACACCCTGAGGGAACCTGCACGTGTGTTTCTCATCACTTAGGTCCTCCTGGGACCCCATCATCTGAGGCCCCTGCCGAGGAGAAGACCATGGTGGCTTGTTGTCCAAGATTGCTGTACTGTCACTGGTGACTTTCTCCCTATTCCTCTGGTCCTCATGTAGGTAAAGATGCCCAGTCAAGCAGATGGAATAATGTTTTCTCTGCTGGCCACCAAGCAGGCACCCTCTGCTTCAGGCTGTAGGAGGGCTTGTAGCCACTTCTTACTCAGGGATTCCACCCACATAGGTGAGATTCGGAGGCCCTCAGGAGGCAGGGGTTGGGTTGGCTGAGAAACTGAATGGAGGAAACTGGGCAAGCCTGGGATCCAGTCACATACCTCAATAGAAGACATAGCAATGGTCAGCCCCAGGGGCAAGTCAGGTCCTTGTAATCAAGCCAGACCCAGTGACCGTGTGACCCTTTATCACCCAGCAGGTGGGCAAACTTTCAACCGAATGACAATGCTTGGGGCCACCCAGGATATGAGGACATGACACCCTTGCCTGTGGTTAGAGGAGTGGAAATGGTGGAAGTCTTTGTGGAAGGCCATTTGCTGGCATGTGTCAGCACCTTGGGTGTGTGCCATGTGCACTGGGTGGCCTCCTGCATGGCTCTTCAGTGAGTGTGTGGTCACATCGAGTGGCTGTATTGGCAGAATGAGTTTTCCCTTCCTTTCCATCAGAAGGGAAGCATCAATAAATTGTGGGACCCCTGACACTGGGAGGTGTAAACAGACACCATGTAAGGGTGAAAACAGACACATGAAATGTGCAGACATGGAGGAGTGTGCCCGAGGTGCTGGGAGTGGAGAAGCCATCCCCGACTCCCTCTTTACCCCTGTGGAGAGATGTCCCAACAGAGCTGACACTCTGGCTTCATTTGCCAGCGGATGCATCAGGATTGCACCCGGTGGCTCATACTAGGAACCGTGTTGGTTCAAGAGGCCCAGCAGCCGAGGTCGAGATGTCAGCTGACGTTGGCTCTCATGAGGTCTATGGAGAGTCTGTCTCATCTCTCCTCGCTCACGTCCAGGGCATTGCTGGCTTTGGTGGGTGTATCTGGACTTGAAGATCTCTGCCTTCTTCTTCACCCCAGTTCTCCTGTATGCCTGTCTATCTTTAACCATTTCCTTTGTATGGGGACAGCTGTCCTGTTAGAGGAGGGTCCATTCTAATGAGCTCACTTGACTCCCATCAGTTCTGTTAAGATCTTTCCTTTGCCAGTAAGATCACGCTAAGGTACTTGGGATTGAGACACCAGCACCTGAATCTGAAGGGACATGATGTGACTCCTCACACCCTATGAAGGCTCTGAGGCAGGAACACACTGGATTGGAAGGATGGCTTTTACAGCTACTGGGGTGGATCCAGGGGCAAGGAGAGCAGGCCACCATGGTAGGAGCCAGAACACGTGGGGCCTTGTGGGCCTGTGAGAACTGTCACTCTTCTGTGCTCGGGAAAGGAGAGGCCCAGGAGGCTCTAGGCTGGGTTCCTCTCGACTTTGTCCCTGTCCTCAATGTCTCATGGAAACAGGGGCTTCCTGCTAGGTGCTGATACCTTGCTGAGGTTCAGGCCCATGGCTGTGCTCCTCTGCCTCCCCACCATACAATAAACAGAGACCCCACTCCAGATATAAGGATAAAGGTGAATATGGATTGCCTGTGGTCAGGTCCCCTGCAGTCATGGGCTATCTCTCTATCTCTAGGTGCCTCCTCAGCCATCGAATCAGGTGACAGTAACCTAGCGGGTTATCTGAGGTTTGAATTCTGTGATCCCTGCTGTTTTAGGCCCTGGCAAGGACACAGATGATGCCCATTTCAGTAGATCCTGTTCTCCTTACTTCTTTGTCTAGGCTCTGGGCAGGAGGCAGGCATCTGCTGACAGTGGAGGAAGTGGCAGTGGAGGAAATGGTGCAGGAAGGGCTAGGAGGACGGTGGCTCCCAAAGACATGTGGAAGACATACGGCAGGGCCGTCTGAGGCCCGGGTTGGCCCCAGGGCCAAAGCCAGATTGGTTAGCATGGATCTATGCTCAGCAGCCCACTGCTGAGATGGGGTATCTGTAGAGCATGGGTAGGGATAGGGCCAGGAATCTGAATGGTGGGGTTTGGAGCCAGGGGTGGGGGAAGCCAAGTCCAGGACTGTGCCTGTCTGTGCTTGGAGAGGACCAAAGCCTGGCCACTGGGCTTTGAAACCAGGGGACCCACCTCCCACCACCAGTGCTCCCAGGGTTTCAAGTCCCTCTGTCTTGGATCTCACCTCGTGCCTCTCTCCTGCTGTCCAGCCCTCCTTCCTGACCTCTCCACAGACTGCATGTGATGGATGGGTCCTCTGGGTCACCAACCCCTATCAGCAGACCACATGGAGATGGATGGAAGGGGCCAGCCCTCTGTGACCCTCTCCTCCGTGCAGCAAGCTTAGAGGCTGCTCAGATACGTGGTGCTGATGTCTGGCCCAGGGCTGTGAGCTTGGAGGCCGCTGTGTCAGACTCGTGACTTCTGTGGCTCTGTGTTTCCACAACCACGTGAGGCCCTGGGAAATGAAGTTCAGCTGTCTTTCCTTCTGAAAGCCTTACGCGGGTTTCATCCTAAATGGTGTCAAGACCCTTTAGACACAGTGGCAGCCCATGCTATGCACACCTGGCACTGTACCCTGGCTCTCCACATCGAGCACTGGGACTGGGAGGATGCAGCCTGGCAGGAGCTGCTGGAGCAGAGGCTGGAGATGAGCTCCACCCAGATCCAGGCCTTGATGTGGGACAGGGACAAGTTTAGCCATGGAGTGATTAGCGGCAAGTAATGCTCTGCCTGCGCAGCCCCTGGCGCTGCCCTGGATCTCAGCTAGGGCTGTGCTCCTTTGTTTTCTGTTGAACCAGTTGGTGAGGGGCGGGGTGGGTCTGGGGTTTCCTCAGAGAGGTAGTGAGGGTCTCTGGGCTGGGAAACGGTGGACTGAGGTCCCTGACCAGCACTGTGGGCCTCAGTCCCTGTTTGTGCTCTGAGAGGCAGAGGCATGTCCAGTCTGCATGTGGCACCTGTAACTGTATGTGTGTTATCATGTGTGTGTGCATGTTCCCAGCAAAGATCATGAGAGGCAGCACAGCACCCATCCTGGGTTCCCCACCCCCACTGCCTGCAGTCAGGCCTGAGCAAGTCACCCGACTCCCCAGGGGTGAGGCCCCAGAACAACATCTATCTGCTGGTGAGTTGCTTAGGGATCTGATGTCTGCTGACTCCCTACTGGGGCCTTCCTGCTCTGTCCCTGCGGACTATAGTGGTCAGACTGAGAGCTGCCCATGTCCTGGTGGGTTCATGGAGTACCAGGCCTGTTCTTTTCATTTTGCTCCCTCCCTCACTTGGCTTTGCCCCAAATTTCCTTTGCTGAAGTGAGCCTGTCTGAAAGGCTTAGCCAGAGGATCAAGTTCACCCCAGTTCCCTCCAAGATACTGTCTCAGTCACTAGTAGATGTGACTGTTAATCACCTTGTTCTTTTTTTGTGTCCTGTCTTGTCCACAGGTCTTGTGGACATTGGGGTCACTGCTGTGCCCAAAAATCCTAGGTCCCAACAAGGTGTAGAATTGGGAGAATCAAGCCCTGCTGCCCAACCTGCAATGGAAGTACCTGGCTGCGATTGCCAACCCCCACTGGCTGCTGCAGCCTGTCCCAGGGAGGGCTGGGAAGAACATCTTCCTTGTAGACATCCCAGAGCACCTGATCGCCTTTGGGCAGGAGGCCTGTCCAGACTGGGCTCTCAAGTGAAAGGTGACCAGAAGACCAGCTCATTGTGACACCATCCAGTTGCCACCCCACCCTGGATATGCCCGTCTGGTTTGGTCTCAATTGGCCCCAACCTTGGGTGCACTGCCCACTTGGTGTGATGCTAGGGGGCCAGGACTCCCCACATGCAATGCTGCTCTGAACTTAGCAAGGAGTCTGCAGGAATTTGACCTTTACAAAAAGATGGTGTTGCCACTCGTTTTGCCCCTGCTGTGTCTGGTTGGTTGAGAGAAATGTGTTAGGAAACTGGTTAGTGTTTTCCCTCTCTGTTTTGGTCCAAACTCCCTGATGTTGGAACAGTGTCCAGGGGGTGATGGGGAAGGCTGGGTGATGGGCTGAGCGTGAGCAGCTAGTGAGGCTTTGGGCAAGTGGAGAGGCCTATAGGCCCAGAAACAGGCCACAGTGTGTCCTTGCAGGTGACCCTTGCCCTGCTGTAAAGTGTCCCTTGGCTCACAAAGTGTGTGTGTTGGTCATGATGTCTGGCTATTCCTGATCCAAAGACAGGCCCCTAAATAAAGCTGTGAGGGCAGAATGACAAGGGCTAGTCTTCACCTTGTGGAAACCTTGTACTTGCTTTGGGGTTTGGGATCATTTGTTTGCAAGGCCCTTGGTGGGTGGGGTGACCCTGCTTTCTGGTGGGCCTCATAGGGGGACCCCTGGATCGGGAACTGGACATGTTCGCTGCTAATCAGAAACTTGTGGCTTTGTTGGGGAACCTAAGAGGAGCCCCTTCTGCTTCAGGGTGCATGATTCATGGAAGGTGACACCCCCATGGTCAGGAGCGGGACTGGGTCTTCTGCTGTGCAGCAGGCAAGATCCAGGGAGCAGCCCATCCTGGGCTGGCCTCAGTGCTCTGCTCAGGATCCACACTCTTGGCCAAGGGTGTGAAATACTGCTGCTTCAGATGAAAAGGGACCATGGGGACTGGACTGAGGCCTGCCTGGGGCGTGAGCTTCCAGCCTCATCTGTGTACATAGCATGGACAGCTAGAAAGATCATGAACTCATAGTTCTCATTTGATTCTTTATTTACTCCTGTGGAGTTTTATTGCACTTTATTAGAGTCAGAAATATATTTTTAATTACAAGAGAGTGCTTTTGAGTGTCCTTGGGGTCCTGACAGCTCAGGGGTTGGGGCTGTTCTTAAACTGCTCACAGAGAGCACACTTGTAATCTGAGGATTTCTCCTGTTCTTCCTCTGCCTCAGGGGCCTTGTTTTGGGCCATAACTGAAACCACTGCCATCATGATGGAAAAATAGGTATTTTATACATAGTCATCACTGAACCATAACCTGGGTATTCTGAGGGGCTCTGGGGCAATCCCCCTGCACCATCGCTTCCAGCAGTAGCCGGAGTTATAGATGTGGCATTACTGGACATGCCCTCACCACGGGGGCTGCCCTGCTCCCTGGGGAGATGGTTTGCCCTGGCCCTGATAGCTACACTGCCCATGAACCAAAGGCTACAGAATAGAAATGAGCACTGGCCAGGGATTGCATAAGCAGTTTGGGTACTGTTCTGGACCTTCTTCTTAGCCTCTTCAGGGGACTCATTGTGGTGAAATCGAGAAAAGCATCTGGTTACCACTGCATGCTTCTTTTTTGGGGGGTCATTGTTGTGCCAGTGTTGGGCTGAGCAGTTGTTCTGGGGTCGCCTTTCTTCTGGAAGTTCTGTAGAAGAGGCTTGTCTCTCTGAAAATTGGGCTGTGATAGATCTGAAAGGAAATGAATAATTTTAACCGTCTTTGGAGAGAACAGCTGTTCCTTACTGCCCTCCTCCCCACCACTGTCCTGGCCTTGCCTAACTATGAAGACAAGGTCTCTTCATTCCTGGCAGGTTATGAGGCCCTAGCAAGTGCGCTCCCTAGAACTCCCCTGGGGCCAACCTTGCTTGAAGTGTTACTGGGCCTCCCTGACATCAAGTGGCCTTTCAGGGTCTGGAGTCACCCCTGTGGATCCTGTCTAAGGGAGTTCGTTAAACACAATAGGCCCTGCTTTCTCCTCTTCCCTTAACCACTCTCTCACGACAAAAAATTATCCTAAGAAATGACACCTGTACAGCACTCGGCTCGTCAAATCTAGTCTTCCCTGTAAGGGCTTTCTCTGTTACCATCAGCTTCTTCCCTGCAGAGCGACCTGAAGGGAGGATTTTACTGAAACCATACAGGTTCAGTTCATGGATGAAGCTCTTGTTTCTGTCTGTCTCGAAGAGCTGGCCCATGCCTCTGTGCTGGAGGACTTCCGTCTGGAAGAGATCTGCCTCAATGATCACCATGATTCCTTTGTCGTTGCAGTGCACAGAGGTGAAGGCCGCATCCTCCACGATCCTCCAGAGCTTCCTGGGGAAGGACAACCCAAGGACAGCACTGTTCTCTTCCTTGTTGGCTGTTTCTGGGTTTGGGCCCTGTGGGGGCAGGTTATCTTGGGAGCCTGGATCTGGCTCTCGTGTTGGTCCCACTGCTTCTCCAAAGCCTCCCCTGAATCGATGTTTGGATCAGGGGAGACATCAGGGCAGTGCCCTGCTGCAGGCTCCCCATCAGTTGACCAAGCCAGTGGGGCTGTGCATGCCTCATGGGAACTCTGATTAGCCATGGAACCAGTCTAGCTCAGAAGCATTCTCTACCCTAGCAGTAAATGCTCAGGACAGAAGGGCCTCAGACCAAGGTCAGGGTACCCCATAAATACTTTCTGGAGATTCTAGAATCTGGGTTGAGAGATAGGCAGCCAATTAAGTCGTCTGCTTCCTTAATTGTTTCATTATGTCACAGAGGAGATATGGAGAGGCAGCCCTGGCCCAGTGTTGGGGAAGTTGGACAGGGACTGATATGGGATCACCAGCTTGTCTCTTGTCTGAAAGTACAGAAAAGGATGTTTCAGGTTGCCCACAAAGGCTCCCATCTGCTGCCAGGCCCTTTGTTTCAAGGGGCCAGCCCCTGGATGGGTTGAAAAACATGCCCTTGTTCCACTCCCCTCCCTACCAATGGGCAGGCCTGTGGCTGGCTTCTGCTAAAGGGCCAGGCCCTGCCGAGTCTTGGCTTGGCTACCACTGAGAGAGACTCCAGGGGTCAGATGGGTCCCTGGCAACTGTCCCTCCCAGATGATGGTGTCCAGAGGGCCCTGTTTGGCCTAGCATGAATTGATGGTCCCGCCCCCAACACACACACACACGGCCATGATCTTGCCCCTCTTGCGGCCTTAGTCTCTTCTGGCTGGTGTTGCTGGTTGGTAGGTCCCACTCAGATGGCCCCAAAGTCAGAGTCCTGTTGTCCTGCTCCCACTGACCCCCAGGTTGAGATCTCCCCAGAATAGGGCTGTACTCCAGCACAGTGGGAACGACTTCACGTTCCACTTGACTGTTCCCCAAGCACCTGAGACATGGACTCCCCAGGACACCGTGTGAGAGGGCACAGCCATGCACTCTGCTGAACTTGCAGCTTCCTGAGCTCTGCCCATCCCCAGAATCATCGCACTGCACATCACAGACTGTTGTCTTCACTTTCCATTCCTTCCCATAAAGACTAATTTTGTGGCCATAGAGTCCTCATTTTGGGAACACCTGTGTGTGTGCTTTTCTTGTCCCCAGCCCAGAGCCTCAGATTCAGCATCCCTGGGGAATGCCTCACAATTACTGTTTCCTTTCATCAATGGAGTGATTGGGCTTCTGCTACCCTGGACCTGCCTCCCATGTCCAACTTACATGTACGTGGGTATCTGCCCTTTGAAGGACTTGATTAGAGGCTCAAGTTACAGCCTCTTTTGTTTAAAACAAGCACTTCACTGGTCCTCTCTGAGACCATCTCTGATCTTCTCTGCCCTTGCTGCTGTCCCCACTACCACTGTGGACCTGTTCTCCATTACCCAGATGGCAGGTACATCAAATGATTTAGTTGGTTCATGGGCTGGGCACTTTTCAAAGGACCTCCTTTACACACACTCACTCCCAGGGACATGTCTGACTGGTTGAGCTAGATGTGACCAAAGGAAGCCCTTGTCTACCTGTATTCGAAAATGGATGAGAGTGGGACTGAATGAAATCCCAGTAAGAGTTACCTGTCTTCACCACACATGGGCAATAGGGAGTGGGTTTGGAGATGCATGTTCTCTTACTTTTGTGGGCCACTGTACAAAATCATTGTGTAGGGAACAGACTAGCACCTTGGAAAGACCTGTGTGTGAGGACCCTATTGCACTGTCTCCCTAGAGACAGTGTCCCCCCAATTCTGCCACTCAGCAGAGTTATTTGCCCTGTGTGAGGGCAACAGCCTGGTGTCTGAAATGGGAGAGCTAAGAGGGTGAAGAAGAGGCTTGCCCAGGGGGCTTTCAGGCTGAAGACTGGAGGCTAGAATGGAGCTTGAAGACCTTGACCTGTGCTTGTTTCCTTGCCTTTGCACTGCTAAACAGGTTGACAAAGCATTCTTTCAGGTCGGTTCATCTGACTGGGAAATGACCCTGGAGGGTGTGATCATCAGTGGGGACCCCTGGTGGCTCTTTTGAAGGGGACCAAAGATGGTGGTATCTGTGGGCAGCCTGGCTAGCTGGCCTTTCCTGTCCCCAACCTCCCCACTCAGGGCCCCTACTTACCCCCTGGGTTCTGAAGGAGCTGCCTTTTTGGGTTCCCTTCTTCCAGTCACCACCCAGGCACTGGCAGTGGGTTTGCATGGCACCAAGAAGTTTTTGTCAGCTGTTCCTTAGGACACTTGTGTTGTGTACAAAGAAGCCTCCATGACATCCAAGGCTTGCCCTTCTCAGCCTCGCTCTCCTGCCCTTTTGCTTGAGGTCCTGCCCCAGTGTCCACAGCCCAGAGGCCCTCCATCTGCTCCCCACCCTCAATACGACTGTGGAGACCTGAAGCCTCAGGGGTCTGTCCATGTTAACTTTCCTCCTGTATTGGAGGAGAAACCTGTATGGGCCTTATCCCTTTGGGCACTGTAACCATAAGGTCAGACCCTCCCTCCCTCCTGCTCCATGAGGAGCTGGTCAGCCTGGCAGTTTCCACTGGGCAGGAGGCCCCAAGGCAGCAGAAGGAACAGGGTACCACCCTCAGGCTGGAAGCGCTGGGACTGGACAGAGATGTCGGCCCCTGGCAGAGTCAGTTTGCAACAAAGCACAGAAGAGCCCCACAGTGCTTGTGATTCTCCTTGTCTCCTTCCTTCCACAGGCCTGTTTTTTGTCACCTGAGAGGCATTGTGTAGCACTGAGAAGAGGAAGGCATGAGAAGTAGAAGTTCAGGTAGTTTCCTGGGGTGGGCAGGAAGGGTGGGGACTCAAGATAAGTTGAGACCAGGGCTCCGAGCCACCCAGGCCTTCAGTAGCATATGATCATGGGAAGATGCCCAAGCCCCATGGCCTAAGTTATTTGTCTCTGACGCCAGCCAGTTGAAGACCCATATGTTGGGCTTCAGGATGTGCCTGAGGGATACAATGCAGCTAGCAGGGCCTGGTGGCTGTTGGCACTGGGATAATGGGGCAAGAATCTCTCACACTGTTGCCCACAGACACTTCTCCACTCTCCACTGTGGGAAGGGGTTGGCGGCTTTGTGGCCCAGGGAGGGCATGTCACAGAATATGCACAGTAGGATGTGGAATAGCTAATCACCCAAACATGATGATTCATAAATGAAAGTAGGTAACTTTTCCAGTTAGACCATAGTGAACCATAGTGTTTTTAGCTCAGTCGTGTTTGATTATTTGAGACTCCATGGACTATGGACCACCAGTGTCCTCTGATCATGGAATTCTCCAGGCAAGAATACTGGAGTGGGTCACCATGCCCTTCTCCAGGCGATCTTCCTGACCCAGGGCTAGAACCCAGGTCTCCCACAGTGCAAACAGGTTTTCATCCCTTGAGCTGCCCCAAAAGCCCCATTTCCAGTTACAGGGCCCGATAATTTATGAATTGAGGACTGTTCCAGTAGGAACACTTTTCCAGCAGGAATGCCTGTTTCCAGCAGGAAAAGCAAGAACCACTCTTTGCCTCTGTCCCAGCTGGTCTTCCATCCAAACCATTATATTCCTTCATTGCAGCCCAATCAAAGATCAAGTTGTTAATTAATGGCCAATTACAGAATGAGATAATTTAAAGCTCATTAACAACTTGGTGCTGGAGTCCAGCTCCAGCAGCCAGGGAATTAGCCTGAAGAGGGAGATGAGTGGTGTCAGTGGAGAATGATGCAGCTTCTGACTCAAGCTGTGGGACTGCATGTTTATTTCAAGCTTCAGGCTCTCTCTTATACTTTGACAAAAGCATTAGGTCAGAGGATTGACATTTTCTGTTCCCCCTCACCCAGATTTACTGCCTTATTGCTGCCCTTCAAGCATGGTTCCTGCTTCAGTGCTTCTCACAGAATTGTGTTTACTTGTGATTACATTGTAACTTATGCTTATGTCTGGGCTGATACCACATTCCTCAGTTTATTTCTTATCTTTTTAAATTCTGCTTGCCACTAGTATCCTAAGCTAACTATCTCCTAAAAAGGCTTCTAGCTATTAATATCTCTAAAATTCCTAATCCCTAC
>SJYC01106577.1:0-11250 GCA_006408675.1 Madoqua kirkii | reverse complement strand
CGCTTTCATATTATCTTAAAATAAAGATGTACATTGAGACATAGATAATTTTAGATAGACAGATACAGTTTTCCACTTGACATTTAAAATATCTTTTTATGTATGTATATGTGTGTGTATGTGTGTGTATATATATATATATATATATATATTTTTTTTTTTTCTGTTTCCTGAGTTACACCAATTTGTTTATGGCTGGAGTCCCAGATAGGGTGGGCTGTGTATCCCTAGAACATGATAAGATTTAACTCCAGGTTTTTTCTTAGGCCTGTTTTTGTTTCCTGGCAGAATTAGAGGTCCAAAAAAGTATTTTAACAAGTTAACTTTTTCCTAACTGCACATGTAAGAAGAACTAGTTTTGTAATTTCAAAAAGATTTTATTTTAATCAGTTTTTTCTGGAGTCTAAAGAATGAATATCATAGCCATACAGTGTCAAAAATATCACTTCTCCTTTTTGTAGTTACAGTATATTATTAATGATATCTGCATGAGGGAATTGCTGTCACATTGGATGTAAAGCCTTGGCCACAAAATTTTGACAAATAGTAGGACTGTTAAGTACATCTTGAGGTAACACAGTCTATTGAAATCTCTTATGAGGCCCGATGTGATTAGGAAAAGGGAGAAAAAGTGAATCTCGGTCTAAAGCATGTAAAGGTATATCTAAAAATCAGTCTTGTAAATCAGTAATAATGTGCCAATCTTGAGGAATAGTAGTAGGGGATGGGATCCCTGGTTATAGTGCACCCATGCGTTTCATAGATGCATTAACTTTTCTGAGGTCTGTTAAGAGATGTCATTTGTTAGATTTCTTTTTTTATAACAAATAGAGGCAAGTTCCAAGGAGAGTAAGATTCCTCAATATGTTTTAATTCTAACTGTGTGTCTATAAGTTCTTTAGTAGCCTGTAATTTTTCTTTCGTAAGGGGCCATTGTTCTGTGCAAATAGGCTCCTCATTCTTCCAAGTTATTTTAATCATTGCTTTGTTTGTTAAATGAGCAGTGACCCCTAGAGAAAATGTGGAATGTATATCTGAGTTTGCCATTGCATAAGTAAGTCCCTTCTTATTAGATTAAGGGGTGCATCTATCACATAAGGTCTTAATGTTGCAGGCTGGCCTTTTGGTCCTTCCTATGGGTAGATTTGAATGTTTTGATTAATTTCTTGTACTTTGGTTTGAGAAATCCCTACAATTTGCAAGAGATATTTTTGTAGAGGCCAGGTTTAGGGCCATAAATATTTGGAAATAATAGCAATATCAGATCCAGTGTCGAGGAGACCAGAAAATCTTGTATATTTAATTTTGATATTTATATGTGGTCCGGCATATTGAGATATCAGTGATGTCCATAAGGATTGTTTTTGATCTGCTGAATCTGCTTGTCCATACATTATTAGAGGAGTTAATAGAAATGTAAAGCAAAATAAGTAATTGAGCAATTTTGTCCCCGTTTTTGAATTGCCATAGAATCTGAGATGACATCATCATTTAAATCTCTCCTTTAGACTCTGAGTCAATTACTCCAGAGTGAACAGTAATTGCTTTAGATGTCAAACTAGATTGGCCAAGTATAAGACCAAAGGTTTGTGGGGGCAGCGGTCCAAAAAGTCCGGTATGTACTATAGAAGGGACTGCTTGAGGGTAAATGGAAAAATCATTTAGGGCTGGTATATTGACGGCAGTAGTGCTAGATGTTGAGGGTTTGAGGGAAAAGATAGAAGTTTCCCCTGGTTTTTGTTGTAGGGGACCTGGGAGGAGGAGGTCCTCTTTTTGGTTTTTCCTGGAATAGGTTTTCCTTCAATATCAAATTTAGATTCACAGTCTTTGGCTCAATGCATTCCTCTAAGGCAGCAAGGGCAGATTCTTCAAAGTTTTTTATTAGCCTTCTTAGGGCAGTCTGGAGAAGAGAATGGCAAACCACTTCAGTATTCTTTCCTTCAGAACCCCATGAACGGTATGAAAAGGCAAAGTGATAGGATACTGAAAGAGGAACTCCCCAGGTCAGTAAGTGCCAAATATGCTACTGGAGATCAGTGGAGAAATAACTCCAGAAAGAATGAAGAGACAGAGCCAAAGCAAAAACAATACCCAGCTGTGGATGTGACTGGTGAAAGACGCAAGGTCTGATGCTGTAACCGTCAATACTGATTAGGAACCTGGAATGTCAGGTCCATGAATCAAGACAAATGAGAAGTGGTCAAACAAAAGATGGCAAGAGTAAATGTCAACATTCTATGAATCAGCGAACTAAAATGGACTGGAATGGGTGAATTTAACTCAGATGACCATTATATCTACTACTGCGGGCAGGAATCCCTCAGAAGAAATGGAGTAGCCATCAAGGTGAACAAAAGAGTCCGAAGTGCAGTACTTGGATGCAGTCTCAAAAACAACAGAATGATCTCTGTTCGTCTCAAAGGCAAACCATTCAATATCATAGTTATCCAGTTTAGGCCCCAGCGAGTAACACTGAAGAAGCTGAAACTGAATGGTTCTATTAAGACCGACAAGACCTTTTAGAACTAACACCCAAAAATGATGTCCTTTTTATTCTATGAGACTGGAATGCAAAAGTAGGAAGTCAAGAAACACCAGGAGGTACAAGCAAATTTGGCCTTGGAATGCAGAATGAAGCAGGGCAAAGACTAATAGAGTTTTGCCAAGAAAATGCACTGGTCATGGCAAACACCCTCTTCCAACAACACAAGAGAAGACTCTACACATGGACATCACCAGATGGTCAACATCGAAATCAGATTGATTATATTCTTTGCAGCCAAAGATGGAGAACCTCTATACAGTCAACAAAAACAAGACTAGGAGCTGACTGTGGCTCAGATCATGAACTCATTACCAAATTCAGAATTAAATTGAAGAAAGTAGGGAAAACCACTAGACCATTCAGGTATGACCTAAATCAAATCCCTTATGATTATACAGTGGAATGCTCAAAATTCTCCAAGTCAGGCTTCAGCAATACGTGAACCATGAACTTCCTGATGTTCAAGCTGGTTTTAGAAAAGGCAGAGGAACCAGAGATCAAATTGCCAACATCTGCTGGATCATGGAAAAAGCAAGAGTTCCACAAAAACATCTATTTCTGCTTTATTGACTATGCCAAAGCCTTTGACTGTGTGGGTCACAATAAACTGTGGGAAATTCTGAAAGCGATGGAAATTCCAGACCACCTGACCTGCCTCTTGAGAAATCTGTATGCAGGTGAGGAATCAACAGTTAGACCTGGACATGGAACAGACTGGTTCCAAATAGGAAAAGGAGTACGTCAAGGCTGTATATTGTCACCCCGCTTATTTATCTTCTATGCAGAGTACATCATGAGAAATGCTGGACTGGAAGAAGCACAAGCTGGAATCAAGATTGCTGGGAGAAATATCAATAACCTCAGATATGCAGATGACACCACCCTTATGGCATAAAGTGAAGAGGAACTCAAAAGCCTCTTGATGAAAGTGAAAGTGGAGTCGAAAAAGTTGGCTTAAAACTCAACTTTAAGAAATTCAAAAAAAGAAGATCATGGCATCTAGTCCCATAAAGTCATGGGAAATATGTGGGAAAACAGTGGAAAGAATGTCAGAGTTTATTTTTTGGCACTCCAAAATCTCTGCAAATGGTAATTGAAGCCATGAAATTAAAAGATGCTTACTCCTTGGAGAAAAAGTTATGACCAACCTAGATAGCGTATTGAAAAGCAGAAACATTACTCTGCCGATTAAGGTCCGTCTACTCAAGGCTATTGTTTTTTCAGTAGTCACGTACGGATGTGAGAGTTGGACTGTGAAGAAAGCTAAGGGCTGAAGAACTGATGCTTTTGAACTATGGTGTTGGAGAAGACTCTTGAGAGTCTCTTGGACTGAAAGGAGATTCTACAAGTCCCTTCTGAGGGAGATCAACCCTGGGATTTCTTTAGAAAGAATGATGCTAAAAGTGAAACTCCTGTACTTTGGCCACCTCATGCAAAGAGTTGACTCATTGGAGAAGACTGATACTGGGAGGGATTGGGGGCAGGAGAAGAAAGGGATGACAGAGGATGAGATGGCTTGATGGCTTGATGGCATCCGGAAGTTTGTGATGGACAGGTAGGCCTGGAGTTCTGCAATTCATGAGGTCACAAAGAGTCAGACATGACTGCGCAAGTGAACTGAATTCAACTGAAGGAGGTCATTGTATTTGTGCTTCTATGGTATCAAATTGTCTGGCGCCAGTTTACATTGGAAAAGTAATTTGGTTTGGGGGAGTGCCAGCTCGAGCATTCTTGTTAGCATGATCTCTGGCTGTATCATGAAACCACGTTGTCCATTGAAGATATTCTCCTGGTTTAAGGAGAGCTTTTATTAAAGTTCGCCAATCATAGGGAATAAAATTTCCAATAGAAGATGCCACAATATTTAGAAACTCTTTAGTAACAGGCGAATGTGGACCGTACACAGTTACAGCCTTTTTCATTCATTGCCTGTAAAAAAAGATCAATACCGTCATGTTGAGGTATTATGTGCACTTGAGCGTCAGGATTTCTTAAAACTGGAAAGATGGAGAAACCATCAGCTTCAGAAACTTGTGATTGCAAAGCCTGTAATTCAGAGAGCCTCTGTCACGGAAGAGAGTAACTTCTGCTTGTTTGCAAATATGAGTCTGTGACAAGGACTTTTTGTTCAGAAGAGCGTGAAAGGGTTGCTAAACCACGCAAAGTTCCATCCAGTAAAAGTATCCACCCAAACTTGTAAGCAAGAATACCCATTAGCTTTTGGCATATGAGTAAAATCAATTTCCCAGTCTTCTCCAGGATACTTTCCACTTCGTTGTAATCCAGATTTTGCTAGCTTTTCAGTCTTTGGGTTATTTTTCTGACAAACCTCACACCTTTTGATAATGTTCTTTAAATTTTTCATTAGATTTTTACCTTCAAACAAACGAGATGCCATCTGGTAAGTGCTCTCTGCACCCACATGAAAACTCTGGTGTAAACCCTTAAGAATTTTCCATTGAGCCTTTTCAGGAATTATTAATCATCCATCTTCAGACCGTAACCATCCTTAATCCATCATCTTAGTTCCTCTTTTCTCATATCTTTCTAATTCTTCCTCATATTGTAGTTTTTCCTGTTCTACAGTACCTGACCAGATCAAAGGTGTCTGCAGTGAAGGGGTTTCTGGCCTGACAGTCAGCCAGCTGATTACCTTCATTTGCTTTACTCCCGTGCCTGCTGTGCCCTTTGCAATGCATAATAGCTACTTCTTTAGGACAATATATAGCAGTTAAAAGTCTCTCGATCTCTCTGAAATGCTTAATCGGTTCTCCTGTTGCTGTTTTAAACTGTCTTTCTTTCCATATTGCAGCATGAGCATGTAAAGTCAAATAAGCATACTTAGAATCCATGTAGATATTTACTCGCTGCTCTTTGCATAACTCTAGAGCTTGGGTCAGAGCCACAAGCTCTGCTAACTGAGCACTGATTCCCTAGGGGAGAGATTTTGCTTTTAAAACGTGTTCAGCAGTCACCATGGTATAACCTGCTTTATGCTTTTCATCCTGAACAAAAGAACTGCCAACTGTAAATATTTCCATGTCAGGATTGTCTAATGGGGTATCCACTAGATCCTCCCAAGCTGCATAGTTTAAAGTTAGGAATTGGGAACAATCGTGATCAAGTGTTTGATTTTCCTTCTCAGGAAGGAAAGTGGCAGGATTTAAATGTCCACATACTTTAAGCTTAGTTAGTGGTCTTTCTAACAATAATGATTGATATTTAAGAAGTTTACCGTCTGTCATCCAAATATTAACTTTAGAATTTAAGATTCCACTTCATCATGAGAAGTCAGGACATTAACATTTCATCAATTGGTTATTTTTAAAGCTTCAGGTGAATAAAGCTGCTGCCCCAGTTATTCTTAGGCAGTGGGTCCACCCTTGTGAAGTTATATCCAAGTCTCTACTTAAATAAACAATAGGTTGCTGGTGAAGCCCTAGGGGTTGTGGCAAAACTCCCAAGGCCACACCTTTTCTTTCAGTGACAAACAATTAAATTCTGACCCTGTGAGCAAGCTTAAAGCAGGAGCTTGCAAGAGGGCAGTTTGAAGAACCTTGAAAAAACCTCTTAGGAGCGTCACTGTCAGATTCATTAGGTTCTAACAAAGGAGAGACTTCCTATTTGTGCCCGCTGGCAGAGGAAGAGCAGTAGAGGCAGCTGAGCAGGGCTAGTAGGAACATTTTTAGATATTTTATGTTATTCTGCTTGACAGTTTTGTAGAGTTTTATCATCTACTTGATAAAATCAAGTCAGAAATGAACTGGAATATTTTTCCCTGCCTGGTGGTTCGTTCAACATTTTCTTTGACCCGGTGCCAAATTTCTAAATCCAAACTATGTTTATTAGGAAACCAAGGATTTCATTTAACCACTGTTTGAAGGCAAACTTCTATTCATTGGCACAAAATCACAAGTCTCTGAGCTTTAAACAAATCATAAAGTTAAGTAGAGAAATAATAGGGCTTTCCAGCCATTTGACCTGTGTGTTAGTACTTAGTGACCTCAATAGGTCCCAACCTCAATAGGCCCTGAGTCCCTCCGTCATAAATGACACATATACCAGAGTCCGTGTTCAAGCGCCACTTGTTGGGTTCTTTTAATGGACCAGAACCTGGCGGTCTGGAGTCGATGATAAGAAATTGAAAGTGATAAAAAGAGAGAGAGAAAAGAAGACACAGGGGCCCAAGCTCTTGTTAGACCCGGAGAAGGCCTAATCACCGGAACCGTCATCTCACAGACATGCAGGGCTAGTAGGAACATTTTTAGATATTTTATGTTGTTCTGCTTGACAGTTTTGTAGAGTTTTATCATCTACTTGATAAAATCAAGTCAGAAATGAACTGGAATATTTTTCCCTGCCTGGTGGTTCGTTCAACATTTTCTTTGACCCGGTGCCAAATTTCTAAATCCAAACTATGTTTATTAGGAAACCAAGGATTTCATTTAACCACTGTTTGAAGGCAAACTTCTATTCATTGGCACAAAATCACAAGTCTCTGAGCTTTAAACAAATCATAAAGTTAAGTAGAGAAATAATAGGGCTTTCCAGCCATTTGACCTGTGTGTTAGTACTTAGTGACCTCAATAGGTCCCAACCTCAATAGGCCCTGAGTCCCTCCGTCATAAATGACACATATACCAGAGTCCGTGTTCAAGCGCCACTTGTTGGGTTCTTTTAATGGACCAGAACCTGGCGGTCTGGAGTCGATGATAAGAAATTGAAAGTGATAAAAAGAGAGAGAGAAAAGAAGACACAGGGGCCCAAGCTCTTGTTAGACCCGGAGAAGGCCTAATCACCGGAACCGTCATCTCACAGACAACCAAGACCAGGAATTCGATGCAAACCGCAAGAGGATTTTATTAAGCCGGCGCGCCGGGGTTCGAACTCCTCGGGAGGAGTGAACCCCGAACACTGGTCGCAAAGGATTTTTATACAGAAAAATCACAAGCAGGCGGGAGTAGGGTTAGGTTACTGGGAACAATGTGATAGGGGGCCATAGGCAGGTACAGGTGGGGTGGGGACGTTTGATTGGTGGGCAAGGCTTAACCTTTACAGGGATAGGTCTGCAAGTTATTAAGTTGAACCTCCGACTGACCACCCCGCAGCGGTTTGGCTAATTCTCAGAAAAACAGCCTCCAGGAAGGATTAACATAAAAATAACCATTCTGGGTGGGGGGCTTCTGCAAAGATCAGAAGACTGTGAGTCATCAGATAAGGGGCAGGCTATTTTCCATGAGGTATGACCTGCCTCTGGGGTTTTAACAGGACAAAGAAAACTTTTTAAAATTTAACTTTTTCCCAAGCTCTGATGGAGCAAGGATGCTTTAGTGATCTTTCTGTGAGTATATATATAGGCTGTTGTACAAGAAATTTCTTAAGATAATGATAAAGATCAGAAAACCAAACGTACAGCAACTGTTACCAAGGGAACAAGGGATTGATAATGGTCAGAAGGTCAGGAAACAATCCATAACTTAAGAAAGAGAATCGAGACTAAGCAGTTTTGTCCTAAGGAGAATGTTTAGTGAAGGCGATTCAAGCCTCTCTCATCTTATGAACTCAGTCCTGGGAGCGGCGTGCTGTTCTACTGGTTTCTAACAACAGAAACTGATAAAGAACAGAGGATTTATGAGAAACAGCACATAGGAATGCTCCTGTTAAACATTCCTTGACAGGAAACTAATAAACTCTGCTCTAGATAAGTGTCAGGGGACGTTCATCTTTAAGGAATCCAATACGTTGCATTTTCTTCCTTTGTGTAAGTTCAAGGACTTTCAGTTTCATGTCAGCAAATAGAGGCTTATCTCCAATCAGTGGTTGAACATAATCCCTAGTTCCCCAATGAAGGCAGTTTCAATTTAGAAATTTGGAACCAGATTAAAGAGAATTTTAAACGAGCCTCAAGATGGGGAAAAACTATTCCAATAGATTTCTGGCCCTTATGGGCTCTTATTAATAAAGATGTGATTCTGCCATTTCAAGGTAACTCTAGCCCCTCCCCTCCCCAATATTCAACAACAGCTGAAACACTTGTTGCATGAATATGAATTAGATGACGAAACGTTACAAAAGGCTCAATTAGAATAACATAAAAGATTTCAACGTTTTCCCACCAGCCCTGCCCCAAGTGCTCCTCTTCCTCATTTTGCAATGGGCACAAAACCAAAAGTCCCTTCAATTCAAGAACAAGATGACCCTGATGATAACTCTCCTGAGGCTCTTTTTGACACTAAGGCTGACAAACTTTTCTTGATGAGAATGATAAGCCTTTGGCACACACTCGTGTTTATGAAAAAATACTATCCACTCATTCTCCTTCACGATGAAGGCTTTCTGAGTTACTAGCTTTGCAGTCTCGAATCACTGAGGCCAGTGGTTTCTCTGCTTTTTCTATTTTTGAGAAATATTAATGCCCAAGGGCAAATAATACCTCAATAAGAAGGCATTGATTTTTCTCACATGCAACAAATGAAAAAAGCTGTAACTATGTACACCCTCATTTGCCTTTTACTATGGAACTTTTAAACGCTATGGCATCTTCCACTGGAAATTTTGTATCTTTATGACTGGCGACTTGATAAGGGCTCATCTTAAATCGGGAGAATATCTTCAGTGGACCATGTGGCTTCAGGGTGTAGCCCGAGATCATGCCAATTCTAATGCTTGAGTTGATACTCTGGAAAACTAAATTACTTTTGAAATGTTAACCCGTACAGGGCAATGTGATGCTGCTGCTGCTGCTAAGTCACTTAAGTCGAGTCTGGCTCTTTGCGACCCCTTGGACTGCATCCTACCAGGCTCCTCCATCCATGGGGTTTTCCAGGCAAGAGTACTGGAGTGCGGTGAATATGATGCTATAGAAGCTCAAATACAAAGCCCTACTTGGTGGAAATCTATCTTGACTGTAATAACTGTAGTCATGCTTTTCTATCTGTAACTATATAATGAACTTTGTATTTAAGGGGCCTAGGCATTTAAGTTACAAGTGATTGTTCATGCTCCTGCAGTTTTCACTGCCTCCTCTAGCTATTAGTCAGGGCCACTGGATCAGAGACCCTCAATATGAGGATAAGGAGAATATGTTGCCCCAACAATTTAGGGTCTACGCCCCTTCCCATCAGGAAGAAGTTACAAAACGATTTCTCCACCCCTTTCCCTGGCAACAGTATTCTCCTAAAAACAGGAGGAAATGAAAGAGTTAATGCTTAGGCAGGCAGTCCAAGGCCCTGTAAGGAGGAGGCAAACATTCTCACCCATGTTTTCCTTAAGCCATGTGCAACAAGTATGTTGCCAGAGAACTGACCTTTCTTTAGGTCCAGAACTAATGATTACACAGCTGAATGTCTTACTCATAGAAATGCTTTTCTTAGGCCCTGTGGTAATAATTATAATTTTAACAAATCTTGCCTGGGAACCTATATCTCAAGACTTGTACCCCTGCTTACACAGCAACAGTATATCTTGCATAGAGACATTGTCTGGAACCTGTTGTCCCTGGCTAATCTTGTACCAAAGTTATCTCAGGATGTATGTCTTGGGAAAGGGCCTAATAAACCTCTTACAACATTGAGGTATTCTTTTTATCTGTTCTCAGCAGCTAGTTGACAAGTATATAAGGTCCCACTTAAACTAATGAGGTGGATACTGTTTGTACCCCCCACAAACATTCTGCCTTTTACTTGGCCTATCTAGTTTGACTTCTAAAGGAATTACTGTTCACCCTGGAATAATTGATTCAGATGATAAGGGAGAAATTCAAATTATAATGTTATCTCAGATACTATGGCAGTTCAAATGGGGGGAAAAATTGCCCAAATACTTCTTTTACCTTACCTTTCTATTAACTCCTCTAATGGCATCTGGACAGATGGATTTGGCAGTGCGGATCAAAAACAATCCTTATGGAAGTCAATGGTATCTGAATATGCATGACCAAATATAAATATCAAAATTAATGGCAAAAGGTTTTTTGGTGTTCTTGATATTGAATCCAATATTACTATTATTTTCAAACATTTATGGCCCAAATCTTCGCCTATACAGAGAATTTCTTGCCAAACTGCAGGAGTTTCTCAAACCAAAGTACAAGAGGTTTATCAAAGTGTCCAGATATACACATGTGAGGGACCAAAGGGCCAGCCTGCAACATTATGAACTTATGTGATAGATACACCCCTCAATTAACTCAAATACATATTCCACATTTTTCCTAGGGGTCACTGCTCACTTAAGAATCAATGCATTTATTTAAATTACTTGGAAAAATGACGAGCCTATTTGGACAGAGCAATGGCCCCTCACACAAGAGAAATTGGAAGCTACTGAAAAACTTATCCATACACAATGGAAATCACAGCATATTGAGAAACCTTATTCCCCTTGAAATCTCCTATTTTTGTAATAAATAAATCTGGCAAATGGCATCTCGTAACAGACCTTAGAAAAATTAATGCTATCTATGGGTGCATTGCAACCAGGAATTTCATCACCTACCGCTATCCCTCAAAACGACACATTATTATTATTATAGATTTACAAGATTGCTTTTTTATTATACCTTTATACCCTCTAAATGCAGAGAGATTTGCTTTCTCTCTTCCTTATCCTAATCATATCAGGCCTAATAAACCATATTAGTGGACTGTATTGCCTCAAGGAGTGATGAATTCTCCCACCATGTGTCAATGTTATGTAGCCAAAGT
>SJYC01106572.1:0-19699 GCA_006408675.1 Madoqua kirkii | reverse complement strand
TGAAGTTTTCTACTCAGAAGTCCAGTGATTCCATGAAGAAATTTTAATTTCTTTTAAGATATTTTTTTACCGTCGTTTTGTTATATAGAGTTCATCAAGAAGATGACGTTCTTCGTAGCTCATCCATCGTTCATCAGGCAACTCTTCTTCCTTCTGCAGCAATTGTTCATAGAGTCGAACTGGATTCCAGCCAGTCATTATGTCATAAGTGATCACACATCCCAAGGAATGTGACACTATTGAGACTTTACCCCCCTTTTCCTCAAAGTTTGGATTCCGGGAACAGAAAAGGGAATATAATCGATTGAGCTCTTGCTGAAGGCCTTTAACTAGCTGTTTGAAATAAGAAAATATCAAATTAGGATAATCATTTCTATAAAGGTTTCTAAACTCAAATACACTAAGAAAGAAAAATATACTACTAGCCAGATATATCTAGGTTATTAAAATTAACTCAGCTGCTTCAGAACCACGTCCGACTCTTTGCAATCTCATGGACTACACAGTCATGGAACTCTCCAGGCCAGAATACTGGAGTGGGTAGCCTTTCCCTTCTCTAGAGATTTTTCCAATATAAAGATATACATAATATTATAATCCATAGCAACACTAAAGAACAAAGACAGCTGTTACCCACAGATTCTTTTAGTCCTACTTAAGCCAACAGTTTCATGCATTAAAAAAAAAAAGTTACATGCAGATTCTAGTAAGATTTCCAAAAAGCCTCTGGATATTTTTTCTTCATTGTCATGGACTTATATGCTATTCTAAAGTCTTGTACCTTGTACTTTTTAAGCTGCAGTAAGTTTAGGAAAAGAATATCTGAGTTTATGATAACAGGGTTACTAACATATTGTATATGCAACATATTATATACATTATTACTTTCTGCATTTAGATAAGAGTAATGTAATGAAAGATCACTGTATGACTAAGGAAAATGGTTATGTTGATGTACTTGATATTCCAAAATTCCCATTATATTGGTAATATATTTTAAAATACTTTAAAAAAATTCTATTTTAAAAAAGTAGGAATTTTTTAAGGTTTAGAAGTTAATAATGTGGTTTGTATCTTAGCCGTTTTTCTTTATAAAACTGCTTTCTTTGGAAATTTAGCTTTAATAAATATTACTGAAGTATTCTATGAAGTGAGAAGAACAAGGTTCTTTTGTTACTCAAATTCATTCATACAGGGCCCTGACCTGATTTTTAAGGTAGTCCTCTCCTCTTCCTATCACTGCTTACTACTATTTGGTTATAAACTTCCTGATACTCAATTCCTCATTTCAGTGCTTTTAAGTAAGTCAGCTATTATTCAGACAGACAAACATTAATTATTAATTGCTTTCATATCTTGTTATTTTGTTTCGACAGACAAGTTGCCTCCATTTGGTTCACTGAACATTCTTTAGCAGAATCAAACTGGAAATTATTTGAGCATTCATGCTTGCCTGGGTTGGCAGTGACATGAATGAAGGTGCAAAGTTCTGGTTGCTAACCTCACAGACCTCTACTGTACAGTACTGAGGTCCTTGTTAAAGCTACTGAAACCATGTACATGGTCTGGAGGGCTTGTTAAATACAGATTGCTATGCTCCATCCTAGAGTTTCAGATTTAGCAGTTCTGGGGACCACACATTAGTGGTAAATGCATATAAAAATATCCTAAGACATGGGCTGTAGGTAATTCTAGTCAACAGAATTTAAAAAATAGGCAGTATGATGTGAGAGTACATGCCTTGTTCAAAGGGAGCTATAATGTAATGCTTTGGACTTGGCTTTGGTAAGAATATGAACCAACCCTTAAAACTTTGTAATTTCAATTTATAAACTATACGAAGGGAGGTATTGTCAATAAAATACATTTCTTTAAAAGCAACATTTGTTGATAGTATTTACTTTTGTTTTTTTAATTTTATTTTTACTTTATGCTATGTTACAATACTGTATTGGTTTTGCCATACATTGACATGAATCAGCCACAGGTAGTGTTTACTTCTGAAGGGCTCGATTTTAAAACTCCTACCATGAAGTCTAGAAACACTAAAAGATAAATATCTAGGTACTTTGGCAAAAGATAACCCAATCTTTTTTTTTTTTTTAAATACCAATCCCATTAAAATTAAATAGTAAAAAATGGAAAAGATCTACCAGTTCCTTTATCAGTGACTAAGCTATTTCATATTTTAAAAATGTAAAGTATCACTCATTATACCAATAACTTCCTTAATCTAGCAATCATAAAAATTAAATACCCAACAAAGAGAAAGTCTCATTCAACACTCAAGTATCTCACCATGGACTGAAACAGAGAATGTATAGTTTCTGAAGAGCTGATGTTTTCATCTGTTTTAATAATCTTCTATGTGACTAGAAATAATCTTTGTGTTTCCTTATTAGAACATATCCAGATATTGTAGAACTTCATATCTCTGTCTGCAGCTTACACATATAGGAACATTTGTGGTCAATATAGTATGACTTTGAAAGACAACTTTTAGTGCAAAACAGCCATGCACTACCTCTAAAGGTCTTTATAAATCATCCACTCAGCAGCAAAAGAAGAAATTCACCTTGATGTTATATCTAAAAAGTCTACTCTAATTAGGGTTTGTTTTTCCCCTTCTCCTTTCTGATTCATTTATATTTCTCCAGCTAGGATCCCTTTGTGACCAACTGTATTCATTGGGGATATCTGAACCAAGATTAATGATATACCCTATTATCTTAATTTTATTAACTCTACAATATTATATAATCAATTTTGCTAACCTCTCACACAGAGAAAGCATTAGATGGCTCTTCAAAAGTTTAAAACTTTCTAATTTTCATAACCATTGCTCAAAAATTAAAATTTATCAAGAAAGTCAACCAAAAAGGAAAAAAAATCCAGCAGTTTCAAGAGAGATTCTAAACACCTAAAATATGGCTGAAGAACATAATTAGTCATTTGTCCTTCTCTCTCCTTCAGGAAATATTAATGAGAAAAAGTAATTTAGAGTTTTAGTCATATACATCTATTAAACAATTTTCAAATAGCAATGGCAAGATAGGACCATGACAATTCTCTTTTTAGCTCTTCATTTTTAAAAAGCTGTTGAAAAGAGAGTTCTGTTGCACAAAAGAGGTAACAGTTCTCTCTGGAGTTTCCATGTTACTTTATTTAGGGTTGAAGAATACAGCCAAAGGCTCTCTAATGATGTCTTCATAGACTGGAGTTAGTTCCTTTAAAAAACAAACCAAAAAACCAAAAACTGGTCCTCAGAAAGTATGACCTGAGAAGTACTGGGCAGTATATAAAAGCACAACTTTTTAGTGACAATCACTAATTAGGGTCCTCTCATGAGCACTGAAGAAATCTGAGTGAAAGAGATGATTTAATTCAAACTCCTGTGAAGATAAAGTCCCTTCAATAACACTCATGTAAAGGGATAAAGAGCTCAGCATCTACCTCAGTGAGTACCTTTATCCAGAAGCAGTCACTTCTTTTAAACCAACCCCCCACAGTGTTATCAAGATATAAGTGAGGTATACATTGTGTTACATTGTGTAAGTTTCAGGTATACAATGTAATGATTTGATATAGATATATACTGTGAAATGATTACACAGTAAATTTAGTTAAAATCCATCAGCTTACATTATCTACAATTTTTTTCCTTATAAAACTTCTGTATTTTTAAAGAAGCTTTAGTTATTATACAGTTCTTCACTGAATAATCAAACATGTTCTTTTCCATTATTTTCAATTCACAGATCCTTATTTTACTTTCTAGAATTAACAGAGTAAATCTATTCCTTTTTTTTAAATGGTAGCCCTTGAAATACATAAAGACAGATATATACTTAATCACAACTTGAAAATCTAAGTGCAAAGAATTATACTGGAAACTATATCATAATATCTTTGATCTTCATGACAATCTTTGTGTACAAGTCACTTTAGTTGTGTCTGACTCTTTGTGACCCTATGGACTGTAGCCCACCAGGCTCCCCTGTCGATGGGATGCTCCAGGCAAGAATACTGGAGTGGGTTGTCATGTCCTCCTCCAGGGGATCTTCCTGACCCAGGGATCAAATCTGTGTCTCCTGCACTGCAGGTGAACTCTTTACTGCTGAGCCGTGGGGGACGCCCCATGACAATCTTTATCAATTGTGTAGTTTATGTCCATTTTAAGTGAGGAAGCTGAGATATTGAAAAATTTTATTCAAGCTAGTTCAGTTCAGTTGCTCAATCGTGTCTGACTCTTTGCGACCCCATGAATCGCAGCACACCAGGCCTCCCTGTTCATTACCATCTCTCAGAGTTCACTCAGATCACGTCCATCTAGTCCGTGGTGCCATCCAGCCATCTCATCCTCTGTCATCTCCTTCTCCTCCTGTTCACAATCCCTCCCAGCATCAGAGTCTTTGCCAATGAGTCAACTCTTCACATGAGATGACCAAAATACTGGAGTTTCAACTTCAGCATCATTCCTTCCAAAGAAATCCCAGGGTTGATCTCCTTCAGAATGGACTGGTTGGATCTCCTTGCAGTCCAAGGGACTCTCAAGAGTCTTCTCCAACACTACAGTCCAAAAGCATCAATTCTTTGGTGCTCAGCCTTCTTCACAGTCCAATTCTCACATCCATACATGACCACTGGAAAAACCGTAGCCTTGACTAGATGGACCTCAGTCGGCAAAGTAATGTCTCTGCTTTTGAATATACTATCTAGGTTGGTCATAACTTTTCTTCCAAGGAGTAAGCGTCTTTTAATTTCATGGCTGCAATTACCATCTGCAGTGATTTTGGAGCCCCCCAAAATAAAGTCTGACACTGTTTCCACTGTTTCCCTATCCATTTCCCATGAAGTGATGGGACCAGATGCCATGATCTTCGTTTTCTGAATGTTGAGCTTTAAGCCAACTTTTTCACTCTCCTGTTTCACTTTCATCAAGAGGCTTTTTAGTTTTTCTTCACTTTCTGCCATAAGGGTGGTGTCATCTGCATATCTGAGGTTACTGATATTTCTCCCGGCAATCTTGATTCCACCTTGTGTTTCTTCCAGTCCAGCGTTTCTCATGATGTACTCTGCACAGAAGTTAAATAAACAGGGTGACAATATACAGCCTTGATGTACTCCTTTTCCTATTTGGAACCAGTCTGTTGTTCCATGTCCAGTTCTAACTAACTGTTGCTTCCTGCATACAGATTTCTCAAGAGGCAGGTTAGGTGATCTGGTATTCCCATCTCTTTCAGAATTTTCCACAGTTTATTGTGATCCACACAGTCAAGTGACAGATTTTAAAACTGCATCTATTGACTACAAAGGCTGAGAGGAAGAGGAAAAAGGCTCTTATGCCTATCAAATAAACCTAACAAGGTTCATTCACCAGACAGGCCTTAATCCTACAGAATTGCTGCTGGCTGTTATTTGTCATTACTTTCTTTAGGAAACATATACTATTGAAAAATAATTTAGTCTAGATATTACCTAATACCAAGGAGTGAAAGTCGCTCAGTTGTGTCTGACTCTTTGCGACCCCATGGACCAAACAGTTCATGGAATTCTCCAGGCCAGAATGCTGGAGTGGGTAGCTTTTCCTTTCTCCAGGAGATTTTCCCAAACCAGGGATTGAACCCAGGTCTCCTGCATTGCAGGCGGATTCTTTACCAACTGAGCTATCAGGGAAGCCCTTCCTAACACCAACCTTGTGCTAAATGAACTCTGATTTGCAGAATCAGCTTTCCTTTTTAAAGTATAAGAACAATTTTTGCCCACTTTTCACTAAGTCTTTTTTATTTTCTTTCATTCTTCACAATGACTTAAGCAATGCTTGCCAAACTTTTCTGATAGTGTCACCTGCGGAACTGTCAACAACACAAATTCCCAGGCTCTATTTCAGACCCACTGAGTCAGGATCTCCAGAGAAGGAATCAGCGAAAGTATTTTTTTAGTTTCTTTTTCATAACTTTTCATTTGAGAGTAATTTCAAATTTATAAAATGCTGCAAAATAAAAAACTGTACAAAGATCTTTCACAGGCTTTATCCAAGGTTCACGTAATGTGAACATTTTTCTATTTGCCTCATCATTTGTTCTGTTTCTATTAACACACATAGAACTTTTTTGTGACCCATTAAGGACATGTTATTGGAGAAGGAAATGGCAACCCACTCCAGTGTTCTTGCCTGGAGCATCCCAGGGACAGGGGAGCCTGGTGGGCTGCCATCTATGGGTTCACACAGAGTTGGACGCGACTGAAGCGACTTAGCAGCAGCAGCAAGGACGTGTTATGTATTTCGTGGTCTTTTACCCCTAAATACGCCAGTGTATATTTCCTAAGACTTCCACAAGCACAGTGCTATTATCAATTTCATAATTCACATTCATATATTTCATTCATCTAGTCCCATTCAGGTTTTGTCAGTTGATCTAATAATATCCTTTGTAGCGTTTCCTTTGACCCAGTACAGTATATAGTTTGAGAAGTTAAAATTAACTATCATGTCTCTCTAATCTTCTCTATCTGAAACATTTTCCACAGCCATTCTTTTCCTTATCATATTAACATTTTAAAATAATACAGTCTCAATTTCTACTTTTAAATTACAACCTCCTCATTTTACATTTCCTCCTAATTGAAATGCTATATAAATTATGCTGTGTCCTCTGGACGTCCCTTAGAAACAATCCATAAAGGTGTTGCTTGATTTTTCCACTGTATACTTTTATTTTTTTAAAAGCATTCCATTTTTTCTTTAATTATGGTTTTATTCTAATGAGAGTCAACCAAGATTTTAACCCAGGAAGTGATTGTTAGTGTTGTTTAAAGATCTTTTTTCCCCTTGGTTGTGCAGCATGTGAGATCTTAAGTTCCCCAATCAGGGATTAAATCCATGTCCCTTATAGAGGAAACATGGAGTCTTAACCACAGAACTGCCCGGGAAGTCCTTCATTATTTTTAAACTAAAAGCAGTGGAGAGACTATGCAAATACTTTAAGACTATGCAAATACTCTGTTTTGCATCAAACAACTACCCTCATTTTAGCATTCACTGATGACTCCTGCCCAGTCCTCTCCTGCCTGATCCTACCATGATGGCTGCAAAATGAGACCTTTCCAACTCCAGCTTTCCTTCCACACTTATTAGTAAGCCCTGGGCATTCTACTGTAAGCAAAGACCGCTCTTCTTCCCAATTTTTCTATTTATAAGCGAGATAAGGACTTACAAATTTTTCAATGATTTAAAATTCTTCAGTACATTAACCTTATTATAATTCTATAAAATATACTAATAATTCCTTACAATAAGTAATAGCTGTTTAGTTACTAAGTCGTGTCTGACTCTTTGTGGCCCCATGGACTGTAGAGCCCACCAGGCTCCTCTGTCCAAGGGTTTCTCCAGGCAAGAAAACTGGAAGGGTTGCCATTTCCTTTTCCAGGAAATCTTCCCACTCCAGGGATTGAACCCAAGTCACTTGCATTGCGGGTGGATTCTTTACCACTGAACCACCTGGGAAGCCTACAATAAGTAATAATATTTACTTAATTATTTTGGTGTTCAAATTCTTCCAGATTTGGTCAGTGGGATCTGCTTCTTAAGTCATCCTGTGTCCAGGCATCTTGCCTCATCATTCTTTTGAGCAGTTTTCCACCTTCTGTCAAAACAAGTTCTTCCAGCTTTGACTTGAACCTACTCTGCCCTAGTCCTGGAAGCCATTTTCCCAAGAAACTCTAATTTCTATTAGTGGGGAGTAACAGTACTAGGCAAAGACTTGGGTGCTAGGTGTGTTCATTAAGTTGGGGTGTCTGCTTCTTAGTCTTTTCAGTGGACAGAGGTAGGAAACACATGCACACACACCCACACACACCCACACACATATATATATGCATAACATGCATAATTATGCATAAACACATATATATGTTTAAACATGTATGCTTAAATATATAGATGTCATCCATATACACCCACTTCTTTTCAAAGTCATAAATTCACATTAATATCCTCAACTCCAATGCCCCCCATGGGAGTATTTAAAGCCCTGGGTGTTCTCCTTCCATTTCACTTACATTAGCTATCAGTTCCCTTTTCCTACCGAATATCTGTTTTACTCAATTCCATTCTGAGAAGAATATACTTGAAGATACAAGAGCAAAATAAAAAGTTATCACTTTCTCAGTCATCATTCACCAATGGCTAGAGGTTTGAATGTGACAGTTTTCCCTTTCTAGTTTTTCTGGATATTAATGCCAATTTTTTAAAAAGCACATACTACTTTTGGAGGGCATGACTCAGAATACGTTAGTCTTGAAGACTCAGAGGATACCTTCTTAGGGCTACTACCAACCGTGTGTGTGTGTGTGCGTGTGCATGTGTGTACAGTAATATGTTTTCAGCTCTTCTCTTTCCCTTTTGCTTCCCTCACTGGTTTACTTTCAATACTATAGTTCAAAACCCACTGTACACTATAAAGGCCTCAGTCAGTTCAGTCACGTTCAACTCTTTGTGACCTTATGAATTGCAGCATGCCAGGCCTCCTTGTTCATTACCAACTCCAGGAGTTCACTCAAACTCACACCCATCGAGTCAGTGATGCCATCCAGCCATCTCATCCTCTGTCATCCCCTTCTCCTCCTGCCCCCAATCCCTCCTAGCATCAGGGTCTTTTCCAATGAGTCACCTCTTCCCATGAGGTGGCCAAAGTACTGGAGTTTCAGCTTTAGCATCATTCCTTCCAAAGAACACCCAGGGCTGATCTCCTTTAGAATGGAGTAGTTGCATCTCCTTGCAGTCCAAGGGACTCTCAAGAGTCTTCTCCAACACCACAGTTCAAAAGCATCAATTCTTCAGCACTCAGCTTTCTTCACAGTCCAACTCTCACATCCATACATGACCACTGGAAAAACCATAGCCTTGACTAGATGGACCTTTGTTGGCAAAGTAATGTCTCTGCTTTTCAATATGCTATCTAGGTTGGTCATAACTTTCCTTCCAAAGAGTAAGCGTCTTCTAATTTCATGGATGCAGTCACCATCTGCAGTGATTTTGGAGCCCCCCCAAAATAAAGTCTGACACTGTTTCCACTGTTACCCTATCTATTTCCCATGAAGTGATGGGACCGGATGCCATGATCTTCGTTTTCTGAATGTTGAGCTTTAAGCCAACTTTTTCACTCTCCTCTTTCACTTTCATCAAGAGGCTTTTTAGTTCCTCTTCACTTTCTGCCATAAGGGTGGTGTCATCTGCATATCTGAGGTTATTGATATTTCTCCCAGCAATTTTGATTCCAGCTTGTGTTTCTTTCAGTCTAGTGTTTCTCATGATGTACTCTGCATAGAAGTTAAATAAGCAGGGTGACAATATACAGCCTTGATGTACTCCTTTTCCTATTTGGAACCAGTCTGTTGTTCCATGTCCAGTTCTAACTGTTGCTTCCTGGCCTGCATACAGATTTCTCAAGAGGCAGGTTAGGTGATCTGGTATTTCCATCTCTTTCAGAATTTTCCACAGTTTATTGTGATCCACGCAGTCAAAGGCTTTGGCACAGTTAATAAAGCAGAAATAGATGTTTTTCTGGAACTCTTTTGCTTTTTCAATGATCCAGCAGATGTTGGCAATTTGATCTCTGGTTCCTCTGCCTTTTCTAAAACCAGCTTGAACATCTGGAAGTTCGTGAGCATTACTTTACTAGCATGTGAGATGAGTTCAATTGTGCGGTAGTTTGAGCCTATAAACATGGAAATTATTAGAATTCTACTTCACTGACTAGGCTTACCTTTTTGATCAGAATTAAGTCCAGAGGATGAGATGGTTGGATGGCATCGTTGACTTAAAGGACATGAGTTTGAGCAAGCTCAGGGAGACAGTGAAGGACAGAGAAGCCGGGAGTGTTGCAGTCTGTGAGGTTGCAAAGAATCAGACATGATGGAGTAACTGAACTATGTCCAGAAGAGCAGTTCTGCTTACAGCTCTTGTGTGTGTGTGCTCAGTCGCTCAGTAATGTCCAACTCTTTGCAATCCCATGGACTGTAGCCTGCTAGGCTCCTCTGCCCATGGAATTTTCCAGACAAGAATACTGGAGCTGGTTGCCATTTCCTATTCCAGGGGATTTTCCTGATCCAGGGATCAAACCTGAATCTCCTGCATTGGCAGGTAGATTCTTTATCACTGCACCACCTGAGAAGCCTGTATTTGCTTTTACTGTTTTCAAATAGATCAAGGCAAACCTTTCCCAATACTGGCATATGGCAATGCGGGATATAGAAAGAGAAATAAAGAAAAATCCTAAGAGAACGGTAGTTGGAAGAGAAGGAGCTATGGCAACTAAGCAAATATGTTTCTATAGATATATCAAAGATATCTTGGATAAAGTTAGGGGATGAATGTGAATGAGCAAAATCCACAGTGGACTGGCTTGGAGCAGCACAGCTACTCTACTAGTAATTACTCCTTACACTAGCTTCTTCATCCTTCAGATGAAGATACCAGTCATACTGACTTCATAGGCAAGAATTAAACAAGTTAATACATGTTAAGTACTTAATACTATTTCCGTGAAACAGAATTCTTCTTCTCTTACCAATGAAGTGACAAATTGCATTCATAGAAATTCTCTCATCCTTCTGATCAAACTTTTACTCCCTCACCCACTTGAGGGTTACTTTTGTGATATATGAGCACCATTACCATTTGAGATCTATACAAATCCACTATAGAAATGACACAATAAAAGTAGGCCTATTATATACAAAACTCTTAAGTGTCTAAAACTTTTGTGAGGACAGCACTCAAAGATATTAATCAGATTTATGAAAACTGACATATTTTCACAGAGCTATTTTCTAACCAAACTCTGACTTCCAAGATGATCATGTTACAATATCATGTTCCAATATTGTTATCATGTCACTTTAAGGGTCCCAATAGGCAGCTTAAGACTATCAAATGCACTATGAATAGAGGCTATAATTTCTCATTTGCTTATAAAACAAAAGAGAACATAAAATGTTAAAATTCAGGACACATAAGCTATCACTCTAAAAAATACCCAATAGCAACAAGATAATCATGATACTTACTTCATCTCTATACAGTGGGCTAGTATAATACATTATGTCCATTGCACTGCTGTTTAACATATCCCTTAAACCTCGCACTTTGTCTGGAGTAATGGAATCAACAGTGTCTACAAGTTAGAAAAAAAAAATGAACTAAGAGAAGATAATTTTAGGGAAAAAACAGTGAAAAAAATACATCCCCAACGTGTTTTATATTAAAATTTAAATATTCAAGACTACCTTTGAATCTGATGAAACTTACCTTCTTGAAATTTTACTATTTGTTAATTGAAAAAATGATGAAGGGTATTTAACTACCACAAACATCAATGTACTTATTGGTGCTGAAAGACTGAAAATATTTCCTTTAAATCAGGAACAAGCTAAGGATCTTTCTTTTTAAATTAAAAAAATTTTATTGATGTTCAGTTGATGTATAGTAAGCTTCAGATGAACACAGCATTAAAAATTTTTAAATGGTTATACTCCATTTAGTTACTGTAAAATACTGGCTATTGTCCTCGTTTTATACAATATGCCCTTGCAGCTTATTTATTTTATATGCAGTAGTTTGTACTTCTCAATCCCCTTTCTTGTCCCTCTCTTCCTGGTAACCCACCTGTTTGTTCTGTTTCTTTTTGTTATATTCACAAGTTTGCTTTTTTTAAAGATTCCATATATAAGTGATATCATACAGTATTTGTCTTTGTCTTATTTCATTTAGCATAATATCCTGCAAGTCCATTCATGTCAGTGCAAATGGCAAAATTTCATTTTTTTTTATGATGTATATATACATCTTTATCCGTTTACCTGTTGATGGACAGTGAGGTTACTTCCATACCTTTGCTATTATAGATAAATAATGCTGCTATCAACATTGGGGTGCATGTAACTTTCTGAATTGGTATTTTCATTTTTTCCCCTATATATACTCAGGAGTGGAATTGCTAGATCATATGGTAGCTCTATTTTTAGTAGTTTGAGAAGCCTCCATTGTTGTGTTCTTATTGATGATAGTTACTCTGACTGGTGTGAATTTCTCTAATGATTAACAATGTTAACATCTTTGCAAATGCCTTTTGGCCATTTGTAAATGTTCTTCAGGTCTTCTGCTCATTTTTTAAATGAGTTGTTTTTCTTGATGTCAAGTTATACAAGCTGTGGGATATTAGTCCCTTATTGGTCATATCATTTGCAAATATCTTCTCTTATCCTGTTTTGTTGTTGTCAGTTGCTCAGTCATGTCCGACTATTTGCAACCTCCTGGACTGTATGTAGCATGCCAGGCTTCCTTGTCCTTCACTATCTCCCAGAGTTTGCGCAGACTCATGTCACGCCATCCAACCATCTCATCCTCAGTCATCCCCTTCTCCTTGGGCCCTCAGTCTTTCCCAGCATTAGGGTTTTTTCCAATGAGCTGGCTCCTTGCATCAGGTGGCCAAAGTACTGGAGCTTCAGCTTCAGCATCAGTCCTTTCAATGAATATTCAGGACTCATTTCCTTTAGGAATGACTGGTTTGATCTCTTTGTTGTCCAAGGGACTCTCAAAAGTCTTCTCCAGTACCACAGTTCAAAAGCATCAACCTAAACATTCTATTTTAACGGTTTTAATATTCAAAGGGCAAAACTTATTGCAAAGAGAGTTGCATATTTTATGTAATTTCTCTGTGTTAGAATAAAACTCATCAGCCCAAGGAATGCAGGAATGACAATAAAACAAAAACCCTAAGATTTTATCTTCCAAATACAAGGGAGGAAAATTATCAGGAAGAAACTGTAAGCTCATATGAAATTGTAGACAACGAATGCTTTAAAAGTATTGACAAGTCATTTTCTGTCAAAAACTTTAGGGCATTCATTAAAACTGTACTATTAGAGAAATCTATATGGTGGTCCAAAATGACGTTAAGTCAATATAATAATTCATTTTTTTAAAATGGCTTTTATTTTCCTAAATAATTTAGAACAGAGTATACCTCAAGACAAATTAAAAACACTTCATTCCCACTGACTAAATCATTTAAGTTTTAAACAAAATGTACCTCCATCCAGAGTAAGTTTTGACCGCCACTCAACAGGCAGAAATTCAACATGTGTTGCATGGTTGGAAAAATGCCTTTCTTCTATTTTTCTTGCAGCCTCTCTCATCCTTAAAAAAACCAAACCAAAACAAACAAACAAAAACTCTATCAGAGCAACTTCACATATGCATTTACATGGTATAAAATGCCTTCAATCATAGCACTTCCAAATTGCTTATCTCTGTCCAATTATGTTTAAATTACTGCTACATTATGCAATAGTCTGTAATACTAGGACACCTTCATTTCAAAACTGTTTTCTTAAATTTGTCATCTCTGATTTCAAATATTTCAAGATCTGATACTATATTCTACATAATTATAAGTCTTTAGTGGAGAGAATAACAGATAATAAAATACCCTGTGTGTCTGTTAAGTCGCTTCAGTCATGTCCAATTCTGTGACCCTATGCACTGTAGCCAGGCAGGCTCCTCTGCCCATGGTATTCTCCTGGCAAGAATACTGGAGTGGGCTGCTATGCCCTCCTAATAAAATACCCTACCTCTAAATAATTAGCACACTGTGGCCTGTCTTATTTCATCTATTTCTCTACTTGTTCTCCATAGAATATAGGTTTTTAAATTATACTTTGAAAATTAAGGTACAGTGAAACATTTTTTTAAACTTTTGAAGTGAAGTCACGTGGAAGAATTGATGCTTTTGAACTGTGGTGTTGAAGACTTTTAAGAGTCCCTTAGACCGCAAGTAGATCCAATCAGTCCATTCTGAAGGAGATCAGTCCTGGGTGTTCTTTGGAAGGAATGGTGCTAAAGCTGAAACTCCGGTACTTTGGCCACCTCATGGGAAGAGGTAACTCATTGGAAAAGACCCTGATGCTGGGAGGGATTGGGGGCAGGAGGAGAAGGGGACGACTGAGGATGAGATGGCTGGATGGCATCACTGACTCGACGGACGTGAGTTTGAGTGAACTCCAGGAGTTGGTGATGGACAGGAAGGCCTGGCGTGCTGCAGTGCATGAGGTTGCAAAGAGTTGGACATGACTGAGCGACTGAACTAACTGACTGAAGTTGCTCAGTTGTGTCCGACTCTTTGAGATCCTGTGGACTGTAGCTTACCAGGCTCCTTAGTCCACAGATTTTTCCAGGCAAGAATACTGGAGTGGGTTGCCATTTCCTTCTCCAGGGGATCTTCCTGACCCAGGGATTGAACCTGGGTCTCTGACATCACAGGCAGACGCTTTACTGTCTGAGCCACCAGGAAAGCCCAGCCTGTGCACTGCAACTGGTAGATGTCTCTTAAGTGTATTTTAATCTATAGATCCCTCTCTCTCTTTTTTGGCTTTGTAATTCTTTCGTTCTTTTTATTAATTTAAAACTTTATTCTATTTTACAATACTGTAATGGTTTTGCCATACATTGACATGAATCCGCCACAGGTGTACACGATCTCCCAATGCCGAAGCCCCCTCCCACCTCCCTGTAATTCTTTTTATGTCCAGCAGTGTTTCTCAAATTTTAATGAAGACATCCCCATAGAGTTCCTTAATGTGCTTCTTGTTGCCTATTTGGTGGTGAGATACAGGGGCCTGATCAGATTCAAGTTCTACTGTTTTGGCTAGACTACTACTCCATGCTACTGCTGCTGCCGCTAAGCCGCTTCAGTCGTGTCTGACTCTCTGTGACCCCATAGACGGCAGCCCACCAGGCCCTACCGTTCCTGGGATTCTCCAGGCAAGAACACTGGAGTGGGTTGCCATTTCCTCCTCTAATGCATGAAAGTGAAAAGTGAAAGTGAAGTTACTAAGTCGTGTCCAACTCTCAGCGACCCCATGGACTGCAGCCCACCAGGCTCCTCCATCCATGGGATTTTCCAGGCAAGAGTACTGGAGTGGGTGCCATTGCCTTCTCTGACTCCATAGATACATATATATATATATATATACCTGGTTTTCTCTTTTTCTGGTGATGCTAGCAAACGCTGTGATCACTGCTTAGCTCCACTAATTTACTATGGTTGCAAAAAAGTGCTTTTTAAATCTCACCACTCCTTACACTTCAGGAAAGAGAAATTTCCCCGCATCAAATACTTGCTGCTTTGTGATACAATCAAATAGTTTCTGTATGAACTGAGAAAAGGCAGGATAAATGGTTAATTCTTCTCTTTTATTTAACAAATATTGAGTTGTTAAGAGGTTTTATATTTTTTGATATTATTACTAACTCATAGATTTAAAACATATTTGAACTGTTCTAATCCACTGTAGTTATTATCCTTACTGATTCTTAAATTGTTTCCTTTTTGGTCAGTGAGTCTCTTCAAATTTACTTCTGTGTCTTTTAAACATGACCTCGGTAGCTTTTACCTTTTTTTTTTAAACAATTCAGTGGCTTTTAGCATCACTGAGTTGTACAACCAACACCACTCTAAGTTCAGAACACTTTCATTATTCCCATAAGAAACATTCTACCTAGAGTAGTCAAATCCCATAATTCTTCCCACTAGGCCCTGACACCATTAATCTACTCTGTCTCCATGAACTTGCCTATTCTGGATTTTTCAGATAAATAACATCTATAATATATGGTCTTTTGTGTCTGGCTTCCTTCACTTAGAATAATGTTTCAAGGTTCATTCACGTTGTATCATGAATCAGTTTTTCTTTGCTTTTTAAGGCTGAATGACATTCTACTGCATAAATATATCACTTCTGTTTATCCATTCACCAGTAGATGGACATTTAGTTTTTTTTGGCGGGGGGGGGGGGCTATTATAGATAATGCTGCAGTGAATATTAAGAAGTTTTTCTGCAGATACATGTTTTCAATTCTCTTGGGTATACACCTAGAAGTAGAAATGCTGGCTCACATGTTAACTCCACATTTAACTTTTCTGAGGAAAGTGCCAAACTGTTTTCCAAAGCAGCTATACTATTTTACAATCCCATCACAACATATGAGGGTTCTATTTTTTTTTTAAGAAATCCAGTGACTGGATTTCCCTGGCAGCTCAGATGGTGAAGCGTCTGCCTACAATGTGGGAGACCTGGGTTCGATCCCTGGGCCAGGAAGATCTCCTGGAGAAGGAAATGGCAACCCATTCCAGTACTCTTGCCTGGAGAATCCCATGGATGGAGGAGCCTGGTGACAGTCCATGGGGTCACAGAGTTGGACATGACTAAGCGACTTTACTTTCTATATATTTTTTTAATATCCTAGCTAATATTTGCTGTTTTCTATCTTTTTGATAAAAGTCATTGTAGTCAACAGGAAGTGATATCTCCCTGTGGTTTTGAATTCCAATTCCTTAATGACTAACAACACTGAGTGTCTTCATGTGTTTACGGACCATCTGTGTATTTTATTTGGACAAATGTTCATTCAAATTATTCAACCACTTAACAGTCCATGGGGTCACAGAGTCGGACATGACTAAGCGACTTTACTTTCTATATATTTTTTTAATATCCTAGCTAATATTTGCTGTTTTCTATCTTTTTGATAAAAGTCATTGTAGTCAACAGGAAGTGATATCTCCCTGTGGTTTTGAATTCCAATTCCTTAATGACTAACAACACTGAGTGTCTTCATGTGTTTACGGACCATCTGTGTATTTTATTTGGACAAATGTTCATTCAAATTATTCAACCACTTAAAAAATTGGGGTATTTAATTATTGAATTGTAGGTATTCTTTATGTATGCTAAATGCTAGACCCTTAACAGATATGATCTGCAAATATTTCTACCATTTGGTGGGTTGTCGTTAACTTCCTTGATAGTGTTATTTGAAAAACAGGAGTTTTAAATTTTGACAAAGCACAATTTATCTTTTTGTTCCTTGCTGCTGCTGCTAAGTTGCTTCAGTTGTGTCCGACTCTGTGTGACCCCACAGACGGCAGCCCACCAGGCTCCCCTGTCCCTGGGATTCTCCAGGCAAGAGCACTGGAGTGGGGTGCTACTATGGCTTTTTATATTTTTTTCAGTTCAGTTTAGTTGCTCAGTCGTGTCTGATTCTTTGTGAGCCTATGAGTAGCAGCACGCCAGGCCCTCCTGTCCATCACCAACTCCTGGAGGTTACCCAAACTCATGTCCATCGAGTTGGTGATGCCATCCAGCTATCTTATCATCTGTCGTCCCCTTCTCCTCCTGCCCCCAATCCCTCCTAGCAGCAGAGTCTTTTCCAATGAGTCAACTCTTCCCATGAGGTAATTAGAGTTTCAGCTTCAGCATCAGTCCTTCCAATGAACACTCAGGACTGATTTCCTTTAGGATGGACTGGTTGGATCTCCTTACAGTCCAAGAGACTCTCAAGAGTCTTTTCCAACACCACAATTCAAAAGCATTAATTCTTCAGCGCTCAGCTTTCTTCACAGTCCAACTCTCACAATCGCACATGATCACCTGAAAAACCATAGCCTTGACTAGATGGACCTTTGTTGGCAAAGTAATGTTTCTGCTTTTTAATATGCTGTCTAGGTTGGTCATAACTTTCCTTCCAAGGAGCAGGCGTCTTTTAATTTCATGGCTGCAATCACCATTTGCAGTGATTTTGGAGCCCAGAAAAATAAAGTCTGACATTGTTTCCCCATCTATTTCTCATGAAGTGATGGGACAGGATGCCATTATCTTCATTTTCTGAATGTTGAACTTTAAGCCAACTTTTTCAGTCTCCTCTTTCACCTTCATCAAGAGGCTCTTTAGTTCTTCTCCACTTTCTGCCATTAAGGGTGGTGTCATGGAAAGATGACAAATCCGGCAGATCAGATCATGGCCGTGTACAGATTCATGCAGTTGCAGGTGATACTACCAGTCATTAAAAAGCATAGATTAGCAGGGACTTCTGGAAAAAAAAAGACTAATTTTTTTCTTCCTGAACTTGAACACAAGATGATATAAACTACATCTAGAACCACAGGAGATGTCTGAAAATAGCTAAAAAATGAAGGTGTGTGGAGTGGATAGAAACCAGATTCTGATGACTTGCTTAGCAAATCTTAGACTTCTCAGTTTTATGAGTTACTAAATCCTCCTTCTGAGTTAAGTTTTCCCTTACTTGTACCCAAAGAAATCAAGCTGGTACCTTTCTAAATATGAATAGCTCCAGAGAGGACATGTTATTAAACCTACTTCTCAGATTCCTTAGATAACCAAGGAGAAGATTAGCATCTTGCCACAAGAACGTAAATATTGTGGGAAGTACAAATCATCAGAAAAGAAAATCAGAATCAGAGGCAAGAGATCTCTGTAATACAAGTTACAGAGAATGACAAGGATCAGAATGACCTGGCAGTATCTGACAAAGATTTTTTTTTTTCAGGTTGAACTGTACTTTTATTTTAACCCATTAGCTGGCATTAAAACGTGTTACAATAAAAAGGAAAGTAGAACTCAACACTGGATTATTATAGAGATATTGCTGAGGACATAGTTCCTGGTATCATACAAGATTTGCTTTATCAGGACTCAAGAAACACATTTACTTGAAATTTCAGAACCTGATAAACTGTGTTCTCAACAACCTAGTTTGTTCTCTTCACATTATAAATCTGATCAGATTTTTCTTTATACTGGCTGCAAGTTGAGAGCCAAGTTTGTGGCAGAACCCATAACTCTAAAATTTCCTTTTCACACCATCCTAAACATTTTTGAAACTCATATATGAACATTCCTTCTCCCAACATCATCTTAACAAGCTTTTAGAATAAAGCTGAATATAAATGACCGAGGTAAATAACCCACCTAGCATGTTGGCAAAACACCTACTGTTTGTTCTCTGTAAAAATTAGGGTTCCATTTCCTCTGGTTATAATTAACTGGACAAGTTAAGTTGCTAGCTGGCAACTTACACAATTCTTAGCTTTTTCAGAATTATACAGTATTCTCAGTTTCTGCAATTCAGAGATTAACACACAAACTTAAAAATAGACTTTTTTCTTGCTTTCAACTTTACTTTAACGTAAACTAATAATACATTAAGTAAAAAGGCTTTCTTATCCTTTCACTTCTCCATATTAAGAGGGAAAAAAAAATCCAATAAATACCATCATCATCACCTAGATATAATCATTTTCAAAATTTGGTCCAAAAGCTTCATCTACAACTGAAACAGAATAGCTGGCACTAGAGAAACATGTGGCATAATGATTATACCCTGGACAAAAGTTTGGACTCTGACTAGATGGAAAATGTAGTCATCAAAACACTCACATGGCAGTATTTTTGATAATTCTTCCTTGGTCCATTTTCTGTCCAATGCCATGCACAACAAATACGATATGGGTAGTCTGAGACGGCTTGTCTTCTAATGTCGCTTCTTCTACATAACCTCTATGAAGTCTGGTCCCACTACTTGATGCTGTGGGAAAATCATGGTTCTAAGCTTATTACTTATTACAGAAATAGCATTTTTACTACACTGAAAAAAATAGGGGGGATAAAATTTTAAGATATAGAATGCTCAGCTCTAATAAAAAGTACTGAACTAGACATGAGAGTGAAGCCAGAAAGAATAAGGCAAAAAGAAAAAAAGATGAACTGAACACATAAAAATTAAAAATATTTTTGTAAGAAAAATATTATGAAGGAAAGATAAAAGATGAATGACAAA
>SJYC01106571.1:0-12342 GCA_006408675.1 Madoqua kirkii | reverse complement strand
TCTCCTCTTTCACCTTCATCAAGAGGCTCTTTAGTTCTTCTCCACTTTCTGCCATTAAGGGTGGTGTCATGGAAAGATGACAAATCCGGCAGATCAGATCATGGCCGTGTACAGATTCATGCAGTTGCAGGTGATACTACCAGTCATTAAAAAGCATAGATTAGCAGGGACTTCTGGAAAAAAAAAGACTAATTTTTTTCTTCCTGAACTTGAACACAAGATGATATAAACTACATCTAGAACCACAGGAGATGTCTGAAAATAGCTAAAAAATGAAGGTGTGTGGAGTGGATAGAAACCAGATTCTGATGACTTGCTTAGCAAATCTTAGACTTCTCAGTTTTATGAGTTACTAAATCCTCCTTCTGAGTTAAGTTTCCCTTACTTGTACCCAAAGAAATCAAGCTGGTACCTTTCTAAATATGAATAGCTCCAGAGAGGACATGTTATTAAACCTACTTCTCAGATTCCTTAGATAACCAAGGAGAAGATTAGCATCTTGCCACAAGAACGTAAATATTGTGGGAAGTACAAATCATCAGAAAAGAAAATCAGAATCAGAGGCAAGAGATCTCTGTAATACAAGTTACAGAGAATGACAAGGATCAGAATGACCTGGCAGTATCTGACAAAGATTTTTTTTTTTCAGGTTGAACTGTACTTTTATTTTAACCCATTAGCTGGCATTAAAACGTGTTACAATAAAAAGGAAAGTAGAACTCAACACTGGATTATTATAGAGATATTGCTGAGGACATAGTTCCTGGTATCATACAAGATTTGCTTTATCAGGACTCAAGAAACACATTTACTTGAAATTTCAGAACCTGATAAACTGTGTTCTCAACAACCTAGTTTGTTCTCTTCACATTATAAATCTGATCAGATTTTTCTTTATACTGGCTGCAAGTTGAGAGCCAAGTTTGTGGCAGAACCCATAACTCTAAAATTTCCTTTTCACACCATCCTAAACATTTTTGAAACTCATATATGAACATTCCTTCTCCCAACATCATCTTAACAAGCTTTTAGAATAAAGCTGAATATAAATGACCGAGGTAAATAACCCACCTAGCATGTTGGCAAAACACCTACTGTTTGTTCTCTGTAAAAATTAGGGTTCCATTTCCTCTGGTTATAATTAACTGGACAAGTTAAGTTGCTAGCTGGCAACTTACACAATTCTTAGCTTTTTCAGAATTATACAGTATTCTCAGTTTCTGCAATTCAGAGATTAACACACAAACTTAAAAATAGACTTTTTTCTTGCTTTCAACTTTACTTTAACGTAAACTAATAATACATTAAGTAAAAAGGCTTTCTTATCCTTTCACTTCTCCATATTAAGAGGGAAAAAAAAATCCAATAAATACCATCATCATCACCTAGATATAATCATTTCAAAATTTGGTCCAAAAGCTTCATCTACAACTGAAACAGAATAGCTGGCACTAGAGAAACATGTGGCATAATGATTATACCCTGGACAAAAGTTTGGACTCTGACTAGATGGAAAATGTAGTCATCAAAACACTCACATGGCAGTATTTTTGATAATTCTTCCTTGGTCCATTTTCTGTCCAATGCCATGCACAACAAATACGATATGGGTAGTCTGAGACGGCTTGTCTTCTAATGTCGCTTCTTCTACATAACCTCTATGAAGTCTGGTCCCACTACTTGATGCTGTGGGAAAATCATGGTTCTAAGCTTATTACTTATTACAGAAATAGCATTTTTACTACACTGAAAAAAATAGGGGGGATAAAATTTTAAGATATAGAATGCTCAGCTCTAATAAAAAGTACTGAACTAGACATGAGAGTGAAGCCAGAAAGAATAAGGCAAAAAGAAAAAAAGATGAACTGAACACATAAAAATTAAAAATATTTTTGTAAGAAAAATATTATGAAGGAAAGATAAAAGATGAATGACAAATGGGAAAACATCTTGCAAAACACGACACATAGTAAGTTAATTAAAGAACTTATTAATCAAAAAGTGAAATGAATCATCCAGATAGCAAAATGGGCTAAAGGTGTGATAATCCACAAAACAAATACAACTAATGAACAAATAAATGTGTAAGTACATCTATTATCAAAGAATTTAAAAAGATAGTAAAAAATTATCAGAGAGAAAAAATTTTTGAAAAAATATTTTTTGATAATGCACTCACATCTTTTCCAGGTATCAGTTGCTCTTTTCTTCCTTTTAGTCAAGTTTGTTTTGTTAAAAGATTTGTCTGTTCTTAATGGCTTCATTTCTTCAAGTTCTACTTAAACCTCAACTCATACCCATCTGTCTGTCCCAGAAATTCATCTAAGTCACCAATGATCTACATTTCACTAAATTCAAAGAAAATTTTCCAGTTTTCACTTTTCCTGACACTGTTTCAATTGCTTGTCAACTGTCATTTCACTGACACAATTTCAATTGCTATGTTTTATTTCACATCACTGCCTCAGGTCTGACTGCTTTTGCGCTTTGAGAAGTGAAAAAAAGCATATTAAGTAATCTTGCCAGATCATTCCTAATATATATTTATTAACGAATACATGTCAACTCAGTCACTTTAATAAAAGTTTAACAGAGTAAAAACTTAAACTTAATACATATTTAAAATATCCTGAAAATAAAATCTGAATTGTCTATTTTAAATATAAGAGAAAAAATCAGAGTCCCAACATTTTGACAAACTCTAATAATATTTAACAAATACCTTTAGAAAATCCCAGTTTTTGAGTAACTGTTCTTGCAATTTTAGATGTTGTTGCATCACTATAAAGATATACTTCATCCACACTGTGCCAGTCCACGTGGTTTCGACTCAATTTGAAACTATGAATAGCTGTTGCAAAAAGGAAAAGTTTGAAGGTCTCCAAGACAAACTTCATTTAAGTGAAAATTATAATACACAGATTTTTTTGAATGAATATTTTAACTCAGTTCAACAAAAAACTGTTTTATTGAAACATATCGATGTGAAACAAGTCACAGACAGGGACTTTATTTTATAAATTATTAAACATGCTATAGAAAAAGGCAACTTGTTAGAACAACATGGAATAAAACTGGCTCAACTACCATAATTTTAACCTCTTTAGGAAATGTGCTTTGATTATTAAAGAACTGCTTTCCCAGGTTATGTGATCATTCCTTAGGTCTAAGGGATATACACCTTCCTGGAAGTCCTCAGTACCTTTGACACAGAAACTTAAGCTCCATTTCTTTTGTTGACTTTACTTTTTGTTCTGTGGAAACTACTCAGCATAAGGTAAAACAACACTCAGGTGAAAAAAACATTATCTTTAAACTGGGAAGATAATAACCTAATTTATTAGAATATAAGGTATTTGGGGAATGGATATTAAAGCCAGTTATCACTGGATACTGCTCACCATAACAGAACTCCAAAGTTGAAAAAGTTTTTAAAAAGAAACAGTTTTTTCCTATTATTATGTTCAAATTACTATGGTTATTTCATTTCTGTAATGAGGTATGCTTGGTGAAAATGAGCTCTAAAGAAAAAAAATAGCCAAACCTATATTCTCTGGGAATAACAAACTCTGTGAGGCAGGGACTATACCTTAATCACTTTGTATCACTACCACCAAACATAGTCCTGGCATACTGTTTGACATGTATCATAAATTTAGTAATGTTTGTGGAAGCAACAGATTAAGGTAATTCTCAAAACATGTCCACCAATTCATCTTTTGATAATTCTTATAGTCTGAAGGACTTTAACTTTTCTCTTTATCTCTTATACAGAGGTAAGAAAAATTCACATACCTTTATAAAACCAGTTACCTTCAAATCATTGTGCCTATTTCCTTAAAATACTCTTAGAGCAAAATATTATGTCCCATTATATATAAACACATAGAGGTATAAAGAAAGGGACTAAGTGACTTGCCACAAAACTAGTTAGTGACAGAGTCTGACTCTTCTGTTGAAGGATAAGGAAGAGTCCTGGTCAAGATCTAAGACCATAAGGCACATTTTGTGAAAAGGTATTTCTTACTAGAATACAAAGAAAAGCAAATCCTTGCCAAGAAAACGTACTTCGGAGTTATGGTTAAAAATGCCATTTCAAAAATTTATGAAAAACCAATTTGTACCTTCCTGACCTACCAGGACACATAACTACTAACACTGAACACAAGACCAAGATGCAATTAACATAACAAACCTGAATAATACCTTCTCTGGCAAACAAAACAAACACAAACCCAGTGTAAAAACTCAGTCTTTTAACTAAAAGAACTTTCCATAAGTTAAAAAATCTTTTGCAAGAGTTTAAGTTATTTACTTTCCTATATCTATGTCTGATTCTTAAGTCAGTATTTTAAGCCTTTTAATCCAATGTTTCAAAACTGCATTTTTGTTAAAACAGTTCTGAACAACATATTCTTAAAACATTAAAACTGTAAGACCAAGATATTAACAGCATTAAGTCAATAAAATTTTGTTTCTCTCTAAACCATTCACATTGTTTTAAAGCATGTTAATATTGGCAAATATCCCATTGCTGAACTATATACATGGTTTGCAAATGTTTATACCACTTCTAATTAATACTAACCAAAATAACACACTGGGTACATTTCTATAAAACTAATAATTTCTATGCTCTAAGTACAACTGAATGCTATAGATGCAACTGAAAGCTACAAGCCAGGAATATATCTACAAGGAGAAATAAAACTACAATTACTGTACCTTGGGAACGCTTTCGTTTAAGACCTGCTGCCTCTGTACTCTCCTTATATCCTCTCCATTTGAACAGAGAAGGGAGGGAGAAGGGAGGGAGGTGGTAGACAACTAAGAAAGCAAAAACACTGAGCTTCAAAGTAAATTTTAAATGAGGTTTACCATTTTGCCTTTTTGTTGTACTAACTTTAAAAAATTAGTTGTATTTGACAAACATTATTCTAGATGCTTTATATAAATTCCAATTAAAAATCAGTGCAGCAAAATATTAGTTTAATAATGTTTATCAAATATATGCTTCTACTTTTACTGAAAGTAAAAAGGCAAATGATATTTAAATATATCAGTTAAAGACACCTACATGACCACCATTTTTAATATCTTTGTATAGATAGACTAAAAAACACAATGGCATTTTTGTATGTAGAAGAGATTAATACAACCCCATCTTTACAATACTAAGGTTATTTACTCTTACCAAATTTGTGATTATGACACAGGCAACATCTGATGTGCAAATTGAAAATGCAATAAGCAATAAATATTAAACATCTAATGCAGCTTTCCTCAGAAGATACCATAGTACACATTCTACTAGATGCTTTCCTTTGCTGAATAGAGCCTTCCTCTGTAGAAATATTCTTTTCACAACTCTATTCAACAAAGTTAAGATATTTTAAAAAATCAAAAATGAAAACATGAAACTTTTCAAAAAAATTAAAATGAAAGCTCTACTTTGAACTGATTTTTAGTGATAAAATAATGAAAGATTTATTAGTGACAGAATTACAAGAATAAATTATTAAAATATATATGCTGTGACATCTTGTAAGTATAAAACAGATAACCGAGTAAAGCCAGACACAGACTTGATATTTGGCAAATCAGTAAATAACCTTAAAGTCAACACTTTCCCTGTCAACTATTGCTAGTTATAAATCAACAAATTTCTTCACTTTTTAAAATAAGCAATTAAAAAAAATCCACTACAAATTAAATCTTACAATCAGCTTTTCTACAGTCCAGTTAATGAATTACAGAATCTTTATGATTTAGTTCAAATTTGATTCCCTGGTAGCTCAGCTGGTAAAGAATCCACCTGCAATGCAGGCGACTCTGGTTCAATTCCTGGGTTGGGAAGATCTGCTGGAGAAGGGACAAGCTACCCACTCCAGTATTCTTGGGTTTTCCTGGTGGTTCAGCTGGTTAAGAACCCACCTGCAATGCAGGAGACCTGGGTTCGATCCCTGGGTTGGGAAGATCCCCTGGAGAAGGGAATGGCTATTCACTCCAATATTCTGGCCTAGAGAATTCCATGGATTGTGTAGAGTCCATGGGGTCACAAAGAGTCAGACACAACTGAGCAATTTACATGCTTCACACATTTGATTTTCATCCTCACTCTTTTCTACATTAATGTGACATTCAAAGATTAAATACTGCTCAAATACAAAAATACTTAATTCCAACTGTATAGTACTAGAAATTTAAAAAAATCTTATATATAAAGTAAATTTAAAGATACATGTGATAAAGGTAATTGAGAAATGCTTACAAGGCATTTCATAACTTTATATGTAATTAGGTGATTATAAAAAAAGTATAGACAATAATTACAAGCTGAGTTGTAACATCAGGATTATAAAAATATTTTGCTGTCACAGAAGGGCGGAAAATGACAACCAAAACAATTTTCTTCACTGAACATATTTCTTCTTTCATGTGCTTTCTGGTCACTTACTAAGGGGTAGATATACCACTTTCAGGAAAAAAAATCATTAGGAAAAAGCTCACATACCCAAGTAGATCAAATCTGACATACACTTGAGACTTGACTGCTTGAACAAACCCTAGACTTACAAGTCTACTAGCAAAACTAATGATGCCCTCACTAAGAAATAACTAGAGGGAAACATATGGATCACCAGATCACACTTTAAAATTATGTCAACACTTTCTAAAAGTTAGTCAATATATAAAAATGAGAGCTTTTACCTAAAGGAATACTAATGTAAGGATTAACAACAAGACAAATGTCCCAATATACTAAAATCAGAGGAACATATTCAAAACATTTTCACAGAATTAAAAACATGCTTATTAACCTTCTTCTCATATTTAATTCTTATTTTCACTTGAAAAGCATTTGCTTTGTTACAACATCCTGTAGCATGGAGAGTTTCATTTTTTTCAACCCAACACAAAGAATTAAGTACCACCGCAAGTAGACACAAAAAGGTGATCCTTTCTGTCCTTTGATCCTTCCAACAAGGATCACTAAAATAAAGTTTAGTTAAGAATTGTTACATTGTGTCTGTTAGCAAAAGTATGTACAAACTCAAAATACAACTGAAAATTCTAATTAAATGCTAACATTTAATGAAACTTTTCATTTATGTATTAAAGTCTTACACAGCAATGAAAAAGATTTTAAGTACTAAGATACAATGTTTTCAATAAATTCCCTTACTATAATTCATGTCTGACAGAAATGTGCTTCATTATATAATTCTGAAAGCAGAGTATCAAAAAGGAGGTTGCTGAAGATATACTACTCCCTAAAATAGAATAACTTTATATAACTTTTCCCTTTGCAAAGGGAAAGCTGGCAACCTGGATAATCTCAACTTCAGGGGAAGGAGGTTTGCACATCTCAAATCTGCAAACTAGAAAACTCCTGTCAGTCTTCTTGGATCTCACAGAACTAAATACATACATTTATAAAAATTAATAATTAAAAGCTAGAAGATAGGAATCCTGTTAGCCACCAAACAGGAAAAGAAAAGCTGGTGAGAAAGGGTTATTACTCCTTCCTTCCTTTTCCACATTCTCCCCTCCTCTCTCCTCTTCCTGGTCTTAGACTTTTGAAATGATATATTCAGTTTGGGATATCCTTATCCTGCAATAGGATAGGTATATAGACTACATGCCAAATTGTTAAATGCTATAAATCCCTGGGGATCCACCAACACTTGTGCTGTCATAGCATCCCAACTTAGCTTGAACAGTAAAAAGTCCTTAAAAAAAATTTTTTTTTAACTTTTAGCCTATCTGTGATTTAATCTGCCTGTAATGCAGAAGACCCTGGTTCCATTTCCCATTCCTGGGTTGGGAAGATCTGCTGAAGAATAGGCTACCCACTCCAGTATTCTTGGGCTTCCCTTGTGGCTCAGCTGGTAAAAAATCTGCCTACAAAGAGGACACCTGGGTTGGGAAGATTCCCTGGAGGACGGAACGGATACCCACGCCAGTATTCTGGCTTGGAGAATTCCATGGACTCTATAGTTCATGGGGTCCCAAAGAGTAGGACACAACTGAGTGACTTTCACTTTCTTTCACTGCATGACTCTTGTAGACACAAATAGTTGGATTATGCATTCCAAACAAATCTGTCAATCCCTGCCTTTCAATTGGAGTGTTACTTCACTTATATTTACTATAGGTTTTGATATGGGTGAATTTAGGTCTGTCATTTCCCATTTATTTTCTTTGTTTTATCTGTATCTCTTGTTTCTCCTTTTGTTGTTTCTTTTGTGTGTGTATGTGTGTGTGTGTGTGTGTATACATATATACATATATATATATATATATTTTACTATTTTCTCTACTGATCTGAAGAAAAAAAAATAACATCTTTTTATTGTGGAATAATTTTCAACCTACAGAAAAGCTGCAAAAATAGTACAGAGAGTTATCACTATTATATATATCCTTCATCCAGCTTCTCCTGATGTTAGCATAACTATATAGTACAATGATCAAAACTAAGAAATTAAGGTTGGTATAATACTATCAGCTAAAATACTGACTTTATTCAGAATTTTCCAGCTTTTCTACTAAAGTCTTTTTTTGTCTTTGGATCCAATCCAAGGTATCATGTTGCATTTTGATGCTATGTTTCCTTAGTTTCCTCTAAATTATGCTGAATTCCTTAATCTTTCCTTGTCTCCCATGGTTTTGACACTTAAAAAAATTTTTTTTTCAGCTTTACTAAGGTACAACTGACAAAATTATAAGAAATTTAAAGTTTACATTATGGTGATTTGATAAACACTATTAAAAGGATCCTGACTCCATCTGGTTAATTATGACCTTGACATTTCCAAAGAATACTGGTGAGTTAGTTTGTAAAATGTCCCTCAATTTGGGTTTGTCTGATTTTTTCTTATAATTGGACTGAGGTTATAGTTTTTTACCAGAGCAGTTGTAGGACTAACTCATATAAGAAATTAAAGTTTACATTATGGTGATTTGATAAACACTATTAAAAGGATCCTGACTCCATCTGGTTAATTATGACCTTGACATTTCCAAAGAATACTGGTGAGTTAGTTTGTAAAATGTCCCTCAATTTGGGTTTGTCTGATTTTTTCTTATAATTGGACTGAGGTTATAGTTTTTTACCAGAGCAGTTGTAGGACTAACTCATTTAATTCAACCGTTTTTTACTGATTACTGCTTGGATAGATAAATTATAAAATGAGTGAGATACTGCTCTAGGACTTTAAAGTATTTACAAAGTAATTTATTCGAAGCCCTGCCTTTATTTTATAACTCAAGTGCTTCCCTGGTGGCTGAGATGGTAAAGAATCTGCCTGCAAGGCAGGAGACCAGGGTTCAATCCCTGGGTTGGGAAGATCCTCAGAAGGAAATGGTAACCCATTCCAGTATTCTTGCCTGGTAATTCCACAGACAGAGGAGCCTGGTGGGCTACAGTCCATGAGGTTGCAAAGAGCTGGACATAACTGAGCGACTAACACTAACTCTACAATAACTTTAATGCCCAGTGAACTTCTAGCTTTCATTTGTTAGGCTGCCAGATAAATGTATCCTAGCCTAGGAGGTGGGGTTAGAAGAGAATCATTTTTTAACTCAGAGAAAATGAAATTTAAATCACAAAATACGATTATACTTTGGGGGGTTTATCTTTCTTTGAAAGATAAATAAGTTATGCTAAACTTCAATCAATTTAATTCAGTGTTTACTCTGAGATTAGTAGGGTAATTAATAAGAAAATAATAAATATATTCAGTGTATCTGTGTCAATAACTACACTAACCAAGATACAGATAAGGTCAGAAGGAAAAGGAATTAGGATTTTATTAGAATGTCCTTCAAGGCAAGGACTTTCCTTGTGGCTCAGCTGTTAAAGAATCTGCTTTATATGGAGAGACCTGAGTTTGATCTCTGGCTTGGAAAGATCCCCTGGAGAAGGGAAAGGCTACTCACTCCAGTATTCTGGCCTGGAGAATTCCATCGACTGTATAGTCCACGGGGTCGAAAAGAGCTGGACACAACTGAGCGACTTTCACTTTCACTTCAAGGCAAGAACTCTGTTAAGTTTCTTAGGAATCCCCCAGAGAACTTAAAAAGAGTTCCTGAATAAGTTTTTTTAAATTTTAAATTATTAAATATGACAATTTCTCAGAAAGCCTCATTTGAGTAACTCCACTGCACTGTGACTGCCAATTCTGTTTTATATCTCTTTTTCAAGAATGTATAATATGCAATGTCTACTTTGTTATCTTGTATTTATTCTCTGTAACTTCTCATCTGCAGGCTTTGTCATCCCGTATGGTTTAAAACTCTTGAAGGACAAAAGCCTGTGTTTCTTTCACGAATGTAATGAGCATAGTACTATTTGCACAAAGAATACTCAAAATCTTCTAGCAATATGAACAGTCAAGGCTTTACCTGGGTACAATAAGAAAATTTAAGTGGAAAAACTATTTTTCCCCTAAAATTAATAAAATAGAAATTTCAGAAGCTTAAAGGTAAGAAGCTAAATAATCAAAAGATAATGCTTTTTTATTTTTGTATTGCAAATTTGAGTTATTTTTCCAACACCCTAGCTTTTTGGACAGCAAATGTTCTTTCCTCAGGACCAGTGATAATTTTCAAATGTACTACAGAATTTCCCATCATCTTCAAAGTCAAAAATCACATTTTAATATATAAACGTATGTTCTGTGTAATACTGAATAATAAAATGGCTGGAAATTCATGACAACAGTACATACAATGAATTGAACTTTGTTGATAATAAAACATCCCGATGTTTTATGTCACAATATATTTAAAAAATCAATTTTTCTTCTAATGAACCTCAAAAGTTCATCAATTTGAAAAATTAAAATACAAAAGTGTTCTATACTTTAACAATTTTCTATTATTACTAATTAGAATTTTACCACCCAATCTGTATCTTTAAAGCTATCAAAAAAATACAATAATATTCTAGATTGACAAGCTCAAAGACATACTGAAAAATTTTGTCATACAAATAAACCATGTTCTTTTATCAGACTTATTTAAATGACTGGCTCATAAAATTAAAGCACTCTGAAGAAAATTTGAGCATGCTGTTCCATTTACCATTTCAGATTCCAAGTAGATGGGATCTAGAGATGAAACAGAGCTAATGACTAATTTCCACAGGGCGAATTAGCAAGTGGAAAAGAAATGCTTTGAATACAGTATGAGAAAGGGGGACAATATACTCATTTTTCTTTTTTCATACTCATTCTTTTTCCCCTTGAAACTCTTGGGTTTTTCCCATGCATTAATAGTAAAGAATCTGGGAGTATAAACTGGGTTTGTTAAGGTGAATTGCCATTTTTGAGAGAAGACTTAAGGAGAATTAATAGAAAGGAAAAAATCTAGAGTTCAGTCTTTTCCAATAGAGATGAAATTATGAAAAAAGTTCAGCCTTTCAAATACTATGAAGTAGGTTTTTATGATTATTTAGAATGGTGATGAGAAGTTCCAAAACATGTCAGTCACCAGTAAAAGATCAGACATATACAAAATTTGATATTTGTGCTTTAATCAAAGAATTGTTTTTATGGTAGTCTTTAGGAATGTAGACACAGCTCTGCCTTATAGACACTGAACTGTTCTTATATATTGATATTTAAGAACCTTGAGCTTGAATTTTACTGTGAAATAATATATTTGACTCTGGGGATTAGGAAAATGAAATATTTAAAATTCCTAGAATATGGTATCTGGCATATAACAGACATTTCTTAGATTTAATTACCAATTTATTTAGAAGCCTCCATTTTCCTCAGTTATGTACAGTTTTAAAGATATAAAAAACACCCAATTTTAAGCTTATTGTTAATGGACATGACTTTTGAGCAAGCTCTGGGAGATGGTGAAAGACAGGGAAGCTTGGCGTGCTGCAGTCCATGAGGTTGCAAAGAGTTGGACATGACTGAGTGAACTGAACTGATGTAATATAAACAATTATTTCCAACTACATAATTCATTTCTTCCAAGCTGGATCTTGTAAATTTCTTGATCAATAACTGAATTCTTCTGCTTTATAGATGTTTTACAAGGGGAGGGAGAAAAATCACTTATTTATATTCCAATTTACTTGCTTAAGTAGGTCTTGCCAAGAAACTTCCCATACAAAGGCAAACATGGATGAAGAAACACTTTTAGGAAAAAAAAGAGCAATCTACAAATTCTAATCTACCTATACTGTTATACTCACCAGAATAATTGATCCCACTGCCTGCAGTAAATGAACAATGAACAATAGAAGTATTTTTAACAAGACCACACATTTTGAATTTTACTTAAGATAAGACACATAATGAAACATAATCATCTTGG
>SJYC01106568.1:0-15161 GCA_006408675.1 Madoqua kirkii | reverse complement strand
GGGGTGGGAGGGGAGGGAGGGAGGGAAAGCAAAAAGGAGGAGGGGAGGCAAAACAGAGAGAAACAACACCCAACAACTAGGCGGGTGGGGGGAGAAAGAAAAGAAACCCACCCACCCACCAAATTAAAAAGATAAAAAAAAAAAAGGAAGAAGAAGAAAGGGGGAAAAAAAGAAGAAGGGGAAAAAAAATCCTGTGGCGCGCCGCCTGGTTCCTGGGAAGACTCGCCAGCACCAGGGGGTGGGGGAGTGTGAGCTGAAAGCTGCTGGAGAGTGAGCAGCCCTAGCAGGGATGGACATGATGCTGTTGGTGCAGGGTGCTTGTTGCTCGAACCAGTGGCTGGCGGCGGTGCTCCTCAGCCTGTGCTGCCTGCTGCCCTCCTGCCTCCCGGCTGGACAGAGTGTGGACTTTCCCTGGGCGGCTGTGGACAACATGATGGTCAGAAAAGGGGACACGGCGGTGCTTAGGTAGGAGGAACGTCGTGCTTTTCGTACTTGTCTCAGTCTGTCTGTCTGTCTCTCCACCTTTCTTGCGGTCTTTTTAAACCAAGAAAAGATGCTGGTGGTGATCTCTGAAGACCGCATTTCAGGAAGTCCAGGTGCTGATTCTGCCTGGAGCTGTGGCCCCTTTACTCCGGGGCAGGTGGCAAACAGAACTGGTGATGCTTAAGCACTTGGCCAGAACGCCTAGCAGCCCTGAGATGAGTGAAGTGTGAGGTCTAGGAGGGGCCGGTGCCACTTGGAAACTCAGTTCACAAGGTCTCTGTTTTACTGTCCTGGGGTACTCTTGGAGAGTCTGACAAGTTTATCATGTTTGTTTCTATTTTACTGTAACCTAAGCGACTTTTTCCAACTGCTGGCTCCCTGCTCCCATGTATTTTCCCTCTCACTTGGACACTTAGGCTCAATTTCTCCCTTTTCAGTTTTCTATCTTTCCTCTTATCGCTTTGTCCCCCCGCCCCCTTTTTTTCCTTCCTTCGTTTTGTTTTATTTTTTTTCCCCCAATTCCTCTCCTTCTTACTCTTTTCCATCCATTGCCTCTTTTTGTTGCTTTTCTGTTTCCTCCCATTCTTTTTTCACCTCATGTTTTCATTTCCACCACTCTAATTTCTGATCCTTTATTTAATACACTTTCCTCCATTCTTTACCTTTCTCCATTCTTCGTTTTTCTTTCTCATTAATTCCCTGTTCTGCGAGCTTGACTTCTGGGTCTCTCTCTTGACTCACATTTCCCATCTCTTTCCCCATACTGTTCCCCATCCCTGTCGCACACACACATGTGTGCTCCCTCTAACCCCTTAGAGTTCCATTTTCTCACTCTCACAAATCTCTTTTTCATAACCACACTCCCTCACATATTCTCTGTTTCACATTCTCATACATGCTGGCACTTCCATACTCTCCCTAACAATCACTTTCGCATTCAGATTCTCTTTTGCTCTCTAAAAAGGCACCTGCTTGCTCCTTCACTGTTCCACACATTGTCACTCACACGTGTGTACACAAAGTCTCTCCCTCTCTCTGATACTCTCTACCCCCTCATCTTTCCCTTTTCCTCCCTGCTTGCATTTTAAGTCTTGCTCCTTTTTCTCACTCTTCCCTTCTTTTCCCCAAGCTTGGGCATTGAAATGTTTTGTCACTAATGAACATCCGTAGCCTAATTTTATCGATAAACAACATTGCTGTAAGAGTCTGGTAATGTTTTTTCTCCTGTGAAAATATAAATTGATGATCAGCTAAACAAGGCTAAACACCCTTATTCCTTCATTTCCTATCACCCTCCCTTCTGCCTGTGACACCCCCACCTGACATAGATCCTGAAATCCCTCTGAAAGATATCCTTTCTCTCCACTGGGTGGTAGTTGGCTTATAAGTACAGATTGCAGAAATCAGTGTATGTGGCATATTTAAGGTGAAACAGAGAGGGCTGTGTTTTATTTGAAACATGCAATATATTATAAATTTAATGATCTTGGATCTGGGTGTGGTAAATGATTTACACCTTCTTAAACATGCCTATGAGTCCAAATTAATGTAGAATACTGTTACAGTTTCTAATAGATACTAGTTTATAGTATATATCTCTACTGTAAACACAATGCTGCTGGATGTGTACAAAAGTAACAGTTTGTTGTCACTTAGTAAAATACCTCGCATTGCTGATAAAAGAGATGAACTTTTGGTCACACTGAGGATATAAATTAAACCCTTGGTGATATTCTTTATATTAAGTTTGTTTTGGAAGTTTAAACAACAGTGGTAAGGATGAAGTGCTGTCTTTAGATCCTGCAAACACATATCATGGGAACTGCAATCTATATAATTGTAGTAGCATGTTGCCTATTTGTAATGAGCATTAACATTTTCAATCTAAAGGATTTGATAGACTGCTTGTCTCTTGATGATATATCTTGGGTGTTTTGTTTCTAAAGAATAATCTGATGAATACTATGACCAATTAAAATAGCTGAACTCATGGTCTGCTTCTAGGAGACCTATGTTTAGTTCACTCATTGCTGCCAATAGTGAACCTTCTCTAACTAGCGGCAGCAATATTTTTCCAGTTTTGTTGGTTTGGTGCAGTCCTTGTTTACTTGTGTGCTCCTATCTCATCCATTTATATGCTGTGTCCTGAATTTTGTCATATCTTACTTTAGAGAACTTTTGACTTTTAAACTTTTTAAAGAGAATGGTATCTCTGTTTCTTTTGAATAATGTTTCTAACCAATTACAGTTTTCTTAAAAAATAAACAAAATCTCTTTTTTTTTTTTGCCATGCGAAACAAATCTGATCCGTATTACTTTTTACTCAAAGTAATTAGTTTACAATAATTCTAGAATTCTCTAGGGACTGATACCATTTTTTTTAATCCTTTTACATTGACCATAGTGTTTTTAAACACTTTTAACATATATAGTTACAAGAAACTCTCTCTCTCTTAAAAAAAATGTTGAATTGCATCAATTATTTTTCCTGCAACTGGTATTTACTCTGTTCTTAGACCAGTACAGAAGAGCTTAAGGACTATTTGAGTGTAAGTCAGGTGAGATATTTTTAATCAAAAGTAATGTCCAGAGTTATAGTTTATGTGTTCACTTTGGATACTTGGAATTGTATTTGGTGTAATTATCTAATTCATTAGAAAAAAAAACAAAACAAAATCCAAAATCTTCCCTCATACAAACACACCTTCACATCAGAGTACAGAAATCTAGTACTCAAGAGAACCCTTTACTAAATTATGTGATATTGTTTATTAAGCTTTACATGTTTTACTCTGTTTTTAATGTAACATATTCCTCCAAGTATCTCATAAAAAGCAAATAGTGGCATAGCAGTTATCAAATAACTTTAAGTGTTAAAGGCCTGAAAGTGCAAATGTGTCAATCAGTGACTCTGTTGCTTGTGGTTACATTAATGAAGCAGAAGTTTAAAGGTCAAATGATACATTTCTATCTCCTAAATGCCAGAGTGTCTGTTTTAGAGAAAAGAATCAAGAAAAGCAAACCTTTTCTTACATTTTGTTATCATACAAAAGGGAATCCATTCTGTGATCTACCAACTGTACCTATCATTCTATAAATCACCTTCTCTGTTTGGATTAGAAGACTTATAATGAAGTTCCATTTAATAATTTCAACATTCTTATCATTTTAACTTAGTCTCTTAAGGTTAGTGAAGCAATATATTAAATGTCAAAATGTCCCTTATGTCTAATAATGATATTCACTGATAAATCTCTGAAGGATTCACTTGAGATATTTGGACATTCTTATTGAAATATTTAATGATGCATCTCTTCAATACGATAACACTTGGTACCTCCCTTACTTTAAATAAATGCATGGATGTTTGGAGCACATTGTCATTTGCTACCAATACAAATTAACATTTTCACTAAATTTTGAGATACTAGGTATTAGATTGCTACCACATTTACTACTTATTGATATTTTATACTTAATAGAACTTGTTAATCTGTATATGGAGAAATGAACTTTTTCTTTAGTCTTCAAATTATATTTTGTAGTACCTGGAAGATCTGAGTTGATGTTTCATCAGGTTATGTAGCAAAGAACAGGACATTCTAGAACCACACTGGCCATGCATTACGACCCAGTGTTTCTAGGTCTAGAAAACCAATGGGAACATAACTCTGCTCTGGCTTAATACATAAATTTCAGATGACTTTTTTTTTTTTGTAGTTTTGCAGCTGCTTTAATGTGAATCAGTCACTTTATTCTTACCTTATTAACAAATACAGTTATGTCGACAGTCCAAAAACGTTTAATATTCTTTTGAGACAATACAAGGAACAACCTCATTTATATCCTCCCAGTTTTTAAAAAGACATGTCATTTCTAAGCGAGTTCTTTCATCTGTTTCTACTTCAACTCGTCTATGAATTTTGTACATTTTAAGCTGCCATCCTGATATGAATTCAAAATACCCTATTCTCTACTTGTCATCCTTTAATCAAAGGAAGTAAGAGAGATTCTTTTCTTAAATGTGATATCTTCTTTTATATTAGCAAAGTCGAACATAACTTTGTTACTTTAATGCAATAGATTTCAGTGAAAGTTATATGAGATACTAATAATGATATTGTAATAGGTCAGAAGACTTTTGCTTTTACAGAGTGCATTTACATAGAAGCTATTTCCATTGGAAGTCACAAAACTTACGAGTAGATTTATAAATGGATATCACAAGTATTTATTACTTTTCAGACTTTGCTCAATTCATTTGCCTTTTGATTAGACTACATTAAATTAGTTTTGTTTTGAAATGCATGCTATTGGATACAAGAAAGTAAAGGATGTATAAGAATGCAGAATTGTCAATAGCAATATACCTCGATTATACTATACTTTTTGAATATCATTGAAGAGTGTCTTCAGTGGCAGAGTCTCTTCAAACTCACCTGTTGAGTCATTCCTACCTATTTATGTGTTCCAAATACACTGTTCAACTCTACAGGCATTTGCAATTTATAACATTAAGGCATTATTTAAAAACCTATATACTTTTTGAATAGTTGAATAGTGTTATTGAACAGTGTTTTTTTTAATTCTGAGGTTTTACTCATTATTTTCAAAAGAGAAGGGGTAATAGATGGTCATGCTGAGTCATTTTGGAAAAATATGCTCCAAACTCTGGAATACAATGCTACAATGCGACCTGTAGTGATGTGTAGAACTGTTTTATTAGCATGAGGCACTACTTGATACATTAATACATAATCATTCATTATATTAAAAAACAACATAGCATTTTAAAATTTTCCAGATGGATTTTTTTTTTCTAGTCTTCTTAGTCCAGAAGAGCTAATTAACCAATATGGTTGTATAAATCTTGGAGCACAAGCATGTTAATGAACTACTTACTTTAAATAGTTGAATTTACTATTAAATAGCTCCATGAACTAAATTAATTCTGAAATACCAGGGTTGCAAAATGTTTGAAGAATAATTCACATCCTGTAAGTGAGATTTCTGGGCCTTATTGACCAGATCCAACTTTTATCCTTCTGCTATGCTCTGCCATTGGAAACAGATAATGAAGCATATCCCAAGGCTGTATTCCCTCGTTCTTCATGTCAACTGTTTTCAGACTGTGGTTGTCCAGTGGTAGGTAGTTTTGGGAGATGGGAGTGCATGACGAGTGAGAGGCCAAGGTGTTTCTCCCCTCCTACATTGCTTTGGGCAGTGTTCAGCAGTGTCTCCATCTCCCGCTGGAACCTCTTTGCTCCATTTTCCACCGGATAACCAACTTGGGCTTCTCTATACTGCTTCACCCATTTGCTCTTCCACCCTAAGAGTAGCTTCCTAATATTCTGACTGTCGGGTTGTCTTACCATCACCTGTTCTTCGTCTCAACTTTTCCATCATCTTTGCAGTCAATTCTCTGAATTAAATCCTCTAAGTTTTAAATATTCAGAGTGGTTTACATTTTTCTGATAGAACCCTGATTAATATGTGTTAAAAAGTAATAGTTTTAGTGATTTTTAACTATATTGAATATTGCTCATGGTAACATAAATATTTGCTTCCTCGCACTGGATATAATAGTTGTTTAAGGAGGCAAGAATAGAACTGTAATAACACTGGCACATGTTACAAAAAACAAAGATGGATATTTGGGGTGTTGTCCATACCCAGATTATGGTGAATACAATAAACCAATGATATACATTTTAATTAAATATAATGTTAAATAATTAATTGAAATATAAATAATATACTGACACTATGAATGGGAAAAATAGTTGAATATAAATTGGGAAGAATCAATAGTACTGTATCTTTTTTTTTTTTTTTCGACTGAGCAAAAGAGAACCAGGGCTAAACTCTGTTTGTGGATATGTGATCAAAATCTTGAACTAATTCCTACAGTGTTGACTATTGAAATCAATAGGAATTAAAGACCTTTCTTTTTTGTAGCTTAATACCTGAAGAGCAAATCAAAGTTTCCAATTTCTTATGAAATATATGAAGTGTATGATCATAACAGTGCATGTAACCACAGTACAAATAAGTCTCTCAAGCCATTTGAAACTTTTGATTAGAAATCAGATCATCTTTCTACCATATCCTCTTCAAAATGTCATACACTAAAACATTATAGACAACGTATTTCTAACATGGAAGAGCTAAGGGAAGCTTTATTAGTTTTTTTTTTTTTTAACTCTCTCATTTAACAGAGTATTAGATGATGCAGTGACCTTCCCCTTTCATGCTTCAAAATACTGTCTTTCTAAAAGATATTATATAAGTGTCTGGCTCCAATATAAAGAGCAGTCATCATAAAGTCCTACTTTTGCTGCTTTTCTCCACACTTTTGCAGGAAAGATGGTAACTTTAAAGCATAACTAACACAGTTGTTCAGTTGTTACATTGTACCTGACTCTTTGCAACCCCATGAACTGCAGCACTTCAGTATCTCCTGCCCTTCACCATCTGGAGTTTACTCAAACTCTTGTCCATTGAGTTGGTGATGCCATCCAGCCGTCTCTTTCTCTTTCACCCCTTTTCCTGCCTTCAAACTTTCCCAGAATTAGGGTCTTTCCCAGTGAATCTGCTCTTTACATCAAGTGGCCAAAGTGTTAGAGCATTTGCTTCAGCAGCAGTCCTTCCAATGAGTATGCAGCATTGATTTCCTAATAGTCATCTCTAAAGGATGCTCTAGAGAGGATTTTCCTGAGTTGGGACAGAAGTTGGACTTGACTCATTTCTGCATTTTATTGTTCTTAAAGCTTTGTTGATCCATTACGATTGTCATGGACATTTCTATGTATAAGACAAAATAAAATGTATTGCTTTTTTTTTTTTTGAAGCATCATATTGCCTGCTTTCTTGCTTTGTAGAAGAATTTTAAAACGGGATCACATGCTTTTTTGTCAGATATTTTGTGTGTTTCAAATTCAACAATGGAAACAAACTTCCTAGGCTATTAAGAGAGTAAAATCCAGGATTTTCTACATGGGCATTTTCATTAACAAATTGGATTTTAATTGGACTTCCCTGGTAGCTCAGTTAATAATCTTTCTGCAGTGCATGAGACTATGGCTCAATTCCTGGGTCAGAAAGATACCCTGGAGAAGGGAGAGGCTACCCACTCCAGTATTATTGGTCATCCCTGGTGACTTAGCTGGTAAAGAATCTGCCTGCAATGTGGGAGACCTGAGTTTGATACCTGCACTAGGAAGATCCCATTACAACACACTACAGTATTCTTGCCTGGAGAATCCCCATGGTCAGAGGAGTTTGGTGGTACACTAATTAATTAGTACACTACATCTAAAATGTGACAATTTATAAGATATTGGAGAAATTTAATAATAGAAATTTTTCCATGTTTTGTTCAAGTATTTTTCTTTTATACTGTGTTAAATTTGATTGGCAAAACACCTGGGTTTGTAAACTCTATGACTGGGGCCTTAATATTGAACCTTGCCTGTATCAAGCTGACTTCCACTATATTTTAAATTAATGAATTTTTGGAAGGATAAGCAAAAGATTAAATGTATTTGTCCTTTAGACTATTAATTATTTCAAATTTTAATAACTGAAGTATCTTTACTGCTACAATAAATCTGTGTGCTTATTGTGATTGAGTACTTTTTATTGAATCCATTTATCAATAGTCTCTGTCTTTAAGTAATGCCTGCAGAAGTCCTGTTGGATTGAGACACACACATTGGAATCATTCAGTGTCTGTAAATTGCAGGATATAAGCTATTAATGAGTCTTGAAGAAAATGTATTAGCTACTAAAGGTATTTTTTAAAATAAATTGTACTAAAATAGAGTATAAAGCATTATACATAGTAAAGGTAAGTTTTACTCTATTAAACTTTTATTTTTCATGTTTGTGTGTTTATACTGTGTCAAGATTTTAGATGTATTTCTTACGATAGGTTTCATCAGAAAAAGTTTGTAATGAAATTGTAAGGTACAGTTTTAAGATTATTGGGATGTATTTAGCAGTTTTCAGAAGCTCTAAGACTTCAAATTATATAGGAAGGCTATTACTTTTTGCAATTATAATTAGCATATAACAGGAACAGTTTAAGGTAGCAAAATGTCCATTGTAACCTTCTAAAATTTTTTTCTTTTCCTGCCTCAACTCATGGAGTCTCCTCTTCCTTTCTTCTAAGGTTTCACTAAATAAAATCAATAAAGATACAGAGGAATAGAGAATTGGGTATTTGTTGAGAATGAGTAATCTCAATTATGAAAAGTAGCTACTACACTCCCCAAGCCAGAGCTTAACTTTTGTATCATTCTATCTCCCAGAGGTAGGTCAACTGTACTTTATATACCACAGAGTATTGATACTAGCTGATAGAATGTTAATGTGGTCATATGGCTTTGATTTATAATGTTGAGGGGGTTATCTATTAGCATAGTGTTTTCTAAGCCATATCAAGGTCTGAATCCTGACAGAAGACCTTTGACGCTCTTAAGCATCCAGCTGGCATGAAATTTGGTCTTTTAATCACTTTCTCTAGGAAAAGGGGAATATAGGAAAGGAGGAATTTGGCAGTGTTGCCAGCATTAGTGTTGCTCTTTTGAAGAGAAGCCAATACATTATACTTTCTGGATAGCTGGTAAGTTGTTCAATTTAAGGAGGATGTTTATAACACTTTTTGGTCCAGAACGAAATTATTTCTCACCGAATTTCACTGAGTCCTTTGGACACAGGTCCAGTGCACATACTCGTGCTACAAGATTGGGCTTATTGAAAACTATAGCTACTACCATAAAGTTTTGAAAGATTTTAGATGATTTAAAGGGCACTGGGGAAAAAGTGTGTTTGTTCTGTTGTCTCCAGAAACCCCTTTCCTCTCAGGCAACTAAGTTAAAATGTGTTATAAGGATTTAAGAGATACTGTGAACATAAGAGCTATAATCAGAAGGCAGGAGAGTATTTTCTGTTTATGCTCTCCAATTATATCACATACTATTGTTTCAGAATATTGCATAAATAAGTCAAAGGGAACATAAAGTTTTTCTAATGTTATGATATTTCTTATCATATTTAGAGATTATATTTAGATATATCTGGTTTGTCACTTATTTTCAAATTAATGTCTTGGTAACTGACCAGCTAAATAGAAAATGACATCTGTGTTACTTAACATATTGCTGGCACATTGTTAGTTCTCAAAATCTGAATGTGGAGGAAGGAATTGAAGGAGAGCTGAAGGAAAAGAGAGAGGAAGAAACAGCAGGAAGAAAGTATGATATATAAGTGATTTCTAATCAAAATCTAAGACTTTAGATCACTGGGGTACATAAAGTTCACTGGAATAATTGCAATAAAAAGGAATCAATTTTATTTAATATAATTTATTAATCAGAATGATTCTAAATGTACACCCTTCCCATGATGAAGTTATATATATATATATACTGTATAGCATACAGTAGTTTAGCTAAATCTTGACATTTTATATTTTAAAGATCCTATTTAATGGGCATACTTGTATGTGTTGTTGCTGAGCCCAATGACCAAGTCAGAAGACTCCAAATCTGGAAGTAGAAACACACTATAAAAGGTTTTATCTGTAGGGTGCAGACCCAGATAACTCAATAGTAGTGAAACCCCAAATTTTGTGCTCAACAAACTGATGGTGATTTGATTCACTTAACAGAAGTAAGAGATCCCTGTAATTGGGTATTCACATGAAACATCAAGGACAGAAGGAAAAATGAGAAGAGACAGAAAAGAAGAAATAAGAGGGATTAGAAAATACCATGAGATGGCAGTGGATGAGTTTAGAGGGTGAAGATGAACATTTGTGACAGAGTTTAGAATGGGAGAGGTGATGACTGGTGACAACACTGGAATTGTCGATAAGAGGGTTAGAATAAAAAAAATAGCTGTGTATTCTGGATAAGACAGCAAATAATTATTCAGGATTAGACATGCACTTATCGTTTCTTAGGGCATCTATATGTTATGCTGAAGGCAGTGGAGTTCAGATGTAGTCTATGGGAAAGAACATTCTGTCTGTATTGCTATTTTTATTCATAGACAATATATTCAGTAGAAGCTCAGGAATTATGAATGCTGGCTCAAATTCTGCACATTTGCCAAATGCACAACAGCAAGATTTAAGTTCATAATCATGACGAAGCCATCAACATCATGATTCAGATTCAGCTAACATGTATTGAGTACCTACTATATATGACATAGTTACAACAATATGCGATAAGGTATTGCTTCTCCAGCTATATTGCCAAATAAATTCAGGCTTAAAAAAGTAATGTGACTTGCCTCAGGTGGAACAGGTAGTGACTGAATCAGAATTCAAACCTAGGACTTTTATTCCAAGCCTTCTGACTTGATTATTGTGTGTTTCTCCCTAGGAAAGTATAAAAAGAGTTGATAAATGTATTGCTTACTAGGCTTTAATGCTTATTAAACATCATTAAGGATCAGCTGCATTTTAGTAACTAAGTTGACAATCATTTTAAAATAATCAAGAATGTGTGTTATGTATTTGATGGAGACTATTCAAATTATTTTAAATGAAAGTAAGTATTAGACTATATCATATAGTCATAACTATTTAGAGGGCTTCCTTGGTGGCACAGATAGTAAAGAATCTGCCTGCAATGTAAGAGACTCAGATTTGATCCCTAGGTCAGAAAGATCCCCTGGAGAAAGGAACTGGTAGTTGGAAAATAGTTAATTCTTAAAACTGTAAATATTCTCAGGGGAAAAAAAAAAAAACCTTCTCATCCCCAAATGATTTTATTCATAATGATTACAAGGTATTGATAATACAAGAAAAAAAATGAACAGCTTTTGAATGTCATCTGTAGTTAGGCATTATACATTTGTTATATCCTTGGATCCTTGCAACAACCTACAATTTTTCTCCTTTGTAAGCGGAGAAACCAACTAAAAGAAGATGAATATCTTTCTGAGCTTTAACACAGCCAGTAAATGGCATAACCAGGGTTTGATTCTAGACATGTGTGTCTCCAAAGCCCTTGCTTATTTTTAAAAAATACATAAGATTTTTTGGAGCTTTTTGTGCACTGTAGCCCTTAAAATAAAGAAAAAGAAGCTGTTACTTGCTGTAGTATTCCACATCCCCAAATTAATCTTTTGAATGCTTATTCTGGTGTAACTAAACAGCTGAATCAAGATGAATCATAACCCTCCTTTGAAAAGTATTAGGCAGCCTAGAGTGTTGAGCACTGTTATTTCCAAGATAGATGGGAAGATTAAAAAGAAAAGTTAGGGATGAATAAAAGATGCACTTATACCAAATTCATTAAACATGTCAGTAATGTGTTATAAAGTTTTATGTTTAATTACAGTTGAATAAAGTGAAATATTGGAATTAGATAGTTTGCCTTTTTCTGATGACTGGTAGAAGTATACAGAGTTTATAGCTTAATTGAATGAAAACACTTTAAATCTAATGCTGTGTTATTTAAGAATCTTCTTGGATGTGTTTACATATCCATTTTCGATAGATTTTATCACAAGAGGATAGTGTATTTTATCATGACTTGTTTTTTGGCCATCTAAAGTTCTCCCAATATAAAGTCCTGTTTTTATCTCATATCATTCAAGAAAATTTTCAACCCTCTATAACCCAATTCTAACTCCTCCTCCTCCTGTGATTTCTGTATTCTTCTACATTTTATTTATCTTATAAATTTCACATTACAGTATATTGTTATCTATTTTGCCTTTGCAAAAGACTAGCTGTCTTACATAACAGTCATTCACTTCTATTGTTGCAAATTCTTCAAAAACTTTGTATTTTGCTATTTGTATAGAATATGTTTACTAAATTCTAGGATAACTTGATTTTTTTTTCATTTTCCTTTGTTCTTTCAGGAATTTCTTTTGTGATTTATCCATTCATTGTTTTTTTCCCTATAGAAACATGTTCTTTTTCAGATATTCATTCACCAGATTTTCAACATATATTTATTGAGTCCTTGGCTTATGCTAGATACTTTCTTTGAGAATACAGTGATATAAGAGATGAGGTCTTGGCTATTGAATTTACCTTGTAGTTCAGTCTGTATCCTCAGTGTTGTGTAGACAAGTTATGTTTGACTTTTTACTTCACCAACTATTAGTTCTACGATCACAGGGATATTGTTTGGGTTTTATGAGACTCAGTTTTCTTGTCTGTAAAATAGAAATACTTATAGCTACTCCTATATATTTCTGAATCCTGGTAATAATTCATTGGAATGTGCCCAGAGCAGTTTTAGCACACAGTTGGGGCTCAAGGTCAGTGTCTTTTCCTCTCTCTTTCTCACCCTTCCTTTAACATTACAGCTGTAACTTATAGCCAGGACTATCTAGTTAAAGAAATTGCTACATGTTATATTATGCTTCTGGTGTTCTATTTATTACCTAATACCTCCTGAGGCTCACCTACTTTTATTCAAGGCTGCCTTTTGATGCCTTGAAAAAGTAGACTTAATCTGAACATGTGATGACCATCATTCATCTTGTTTCTATTTCTCACTCATTTTTTCCTTCATTTGAGATGCTTTGCCTTCATACTGTCCTCTCTTTAATACTATTTTACATGGATTTTCCCCTAAACTTATTGTTAGTTTTTGACATATTCTGAATGTCCATGAGAAATGTATTTTCTTCCTGACAGTTGCTTCTGCAGGCATCAAAACCATCTTGTCATCATTAAATGTTTCTTCTAAAATCCTACACTTTTCTCAGTATACTTGTATTAATCATTTTTCTTGGCTGGGATAGTAGTTTATGTAAGGAACACTTGGTAATTATCACCTGTTCTTCTGATCCATAGAAAAAATAATATTTGATATTCTTCTGCAAATAATTCTTCATTGAAATGGTACTTCCATGCTTTAGCCACTTAATTTTATGAATTAATTTGAACTTTCTACCCCCAATGGAAAGTATGACACTTCTCTCTAATCCCAGTAATTGATGAGCTGATTTTCTGACATCCTGGGCATTCTTTAAAAATCTCATTATATTTGACATGTATAACCACTTGATTTCTGGAAGACAGTATCTAGTCTTTTCTATATCACCTGGCTTCACATAGCATACAATTTGCATGATTTTATATGGAGAAATCACTAATGTGTAAATTATTGTTAATTTTCTTCATTTGCATTAAAATCAAGGGAATTCCAGCATATTAAAAAGCAGAGACATTACTTGTCCAACAGAGATCTCTCTAGTCAAAGCTATGGTTTTTTCAGTAGTCATGTATGGATGTGAGAGTTGGACTATAAAGAAAACTGAGTGCCAAAGAATTGATGCTTTTGAACTGTGGTGTTGGAGAAGACTCTTGAGAGAGTCTCTTGGACTGCAAGGAGATCAAAACAGTCAATCCTAAAGGAAATCAGTCCTGAATATTCACTAGAAGGACTGATGCTGAAGCTGAAACTCCAATCCTTTGGCCACCTGATGTGAACTGACTCATTGGAAAGACACTGACACTGGGAAAGATTGAAGTCAGGGAAGAAGGGGACCACAGAGGATGAGATGGTTGGATGACATCACCAACTGGATGGACATGAGTTTGAGCAAGCTCCGGGAGTTGGTGATGGACAGGGAAGCCTGGTCTACTGTAGTCCATGGGTCGCAAAGAGTCAGATACAACTGAGAGACTGAAATGACATTGAAATCTCGATTCACTTTTCTTCTGCTATACAAGAAGAGAAATTCTTCAAATTTCTCTAAACCTTTTTTAATATTCTCATCATTTTTTTTTCTTTTTTTACTTCCAGCTACAAATACATTTACACTTGGGCTTCACTGACAGCTCAGTAGGTAAAGAACCCACCTGCAATGCAGAAGACACAGGAAATAGGAGTTCGCTAGCTCTATAACTGAGTCAGGAAGATCTGCTGGAGGGGTCAATGGCAACCCATTCCAGTATTCTTTCCTGGGAAATCACATGGACAGAGGACCCTGATGGATGACAGTCCATGGGATCACAAAGAATCAGACCACACCCAGCGGCTAAACACACACACACACACACACACACACACACACACATGTGCGTTTAGGTTGGAATCTTAAAAACAGTGCCATATTTCTTTGAATCATTAAAAAAAAAAAAAACCTAAACTGCTTAAGATTAGTTACTACTCAATAAAATTATTTAATGATAATGTTCAACATACAGGTTATGATTTGCAAACTCCTTGGCATCATTAATGATACAAAATAAATAATATATTTTAGCTATTATAATTTTTATAAATATCATTAACAATAGACTTTGCTTAATTTAGGGGATTAGCTGACAGCAGCCAAAATGAAGATCCTCTGGTAATGTGCTTACGTCTATATGCTCCAGCATACCTTAGGGACTTATTTCATTACATATTCTTTATTTCAGGTAGGTCTTCTTGCTATAGTCTCATCTTTTATGTTGCTTTCTTTTCCTCATCAGTTAATTTTCCAAAATGGCTTTTCAATAATTTCCAAGTTCTATTCATTTTCTAAATGTAGCTCAATGCTGTTTTTTCAGTTTTCTTTGTTAATTGCTCAAAATTAAAAAACAAAATTTAAACACATGGAGGTATATATATCTCCATCTTTATATACCCAAATACCTATATACATGTACATATTTACAGATTTACTTACTTAAAAATTTGGTAAGACCA
>SJYC01106562.1:0-11127 GCA_006408675.1 Madoqua kirkii | reverse complement strand
TTTTTTTTTTTTTTTTTTTTTTAGGCTGCACTGAGGCATGCAGAATCTTAGTTCCCTGACATATCCTTGCAGTAGAAGTATGACCTCTTAACCTCTGGACTGCCAGGGAAGTCCTCAAATTCTTCTAGGCCAGAAAGAAACACAATTTCCTTCGTAAAACTTTTCCTGCTCAAAGCTGCCATCACAGATTGCTACTGCTGCTAAGTCGCTTCAGTCGTGTCCGACTCTGTGCGACCCCATAGACGGCAGCCCACTAGGCTCCTCTGTCCCTGGGATTCTCCAGGCAGGAACACTGGAGTGGGTTGCCATTTCCTTCTCCAATGCATTAAAGTGAAAAGACTCCCTCCTCAAAACTATCTCAGTTGTTATATTTTACTTTTAACATGGACTGCGTCTTGATATCTACTCAAGTAAGTGTCAGCATCTCTTTTAGATTTTTAATTCCTTAAGGATGGAAATTATAGTACATTTCTCTATACCTCAGTATACCTACATTATTCTGTATATAGTCAGATTCTAAATGCTTATTAAAATTTGGTTAAAACCAACGTGTGACAAAGATATCTTTACTTTGTAACTGTCTGGATTGAGAAATGAGAAGCTGGCTATTTTTCAAGACGTTATCGTGCACACTTTTTAGTTCACTTGGCAGTGTATTAGACATATCTAAATATCAGTGGCTTAGAGTTCAGAAAACTTTATGGGGACATTTTTAAAAATGTACATCAACAAATTCAGCACCCTGGTTTTTTCAGTTAACTATTAATGTTTTTGATAGTCATAAGATGGATTATTTACCACCAAAAAAAAAAAAAAAAGCATATAGCTTAAATGGTATGAAGCCCAATAAGAGTGAGTATAGCTCCAAAAATAGACCTTTCTGCCTTTCAGATGCCTCATGTCCATCTGTTGTTTTTTTAGAGGGCACGAAAAATAGACTTGGGGAAGATTAGATAGCTTCATACTTGTGTGGTAACAGGATGATATTCGTAGATATATAAGGATGAATAAGTCTGTAGTGTTTAGTCATCTCCTTTCTCCTTGCTTCTGTCCTGTCCAGCTCCACAGAATGGACTGTATATTATTTATCATTTCATATATACAAAAAAAACTCAATAAAAATTAAAGCAACAATAACAACAACCACAAAAAAAATGATTGAAATTATTTTCTGTTACTTTGAAGGAAAAAGTATTAACAGTCTACCCAGCACATGCTTTTATGGACATTGTTTCTCAAGGCCAGGGTATAAGACAATTAGGATCATGGTAATAGTTGGGAACACAGCTCTCTAAAGAGACTTTTCTGTCTCACCTTTTCTCAAAGGAAGCCAGCTATTCTTACTTGAATGGATTAAAATGTAGCATGGACATGACTCAGGCTTCCTTGGTGACTCTGTTGGTAAAAAAATCTATCTGCAATGCAAGAGACATGAGTTCAATCCCTGGGTCACAAGATCCCCCAGAAAAGTAAATGGGTACCCACTCCAGTATTCTTGTCTGAGAAATCCCATGGACAGAGAAGCCTGGCGGGCTACAGTCCCTGGGGTCACCAGAGTCAGACACGACATAGTGACTAAACTACCTCCATCACCATGGACACGGTTTATGTGCTTGAAACTTGAAACTTGTCAAAATGTAAATGGTAAGGCCACTCTAGGAGATCTTGTAAGCATGTCCTGTTTGTAGTTTTTAAAACGCCCATCTTCCATTATGATCTAGATGCAGGCAGTTTACGAACCAGTGTTGATTCCTAGATTCCTTCTGAATCTGTTTGAGGGAGTCTGTGTATTAGTGAATCATTGAGGACCTTACCAAACTTATGCCATAAAACAAGACCAAAAGCTCACTTCCTTTACAAAGCTCTACTCTTTTTATTCCTTCATTCCTCTTAGTTCCCATTCTTCCTAAACATTAATTAACAACCATCTATGTCCAGCAGATCATATGATTCATGTAACCTGACTCCTGGTCACTGGTTGTTCATAGTACATGGGAACCACACAAATTAAAAACAAAAATTATTATAATGTTGTATATTCTGAAATAGATATGAAGTCATTTGGAAGAAACATGATAAATTCTGTTGAGGTGAACAAGCTTTCACATAACATCAATAATTGTAAACAGAATAATAATTGCAAACACTCAAGTAGTGCTTACTATAGTTGTAAGTTCTTTTCCTGTGGTAGCTCATGTAATCTTCCAAAAAATCCTGAGATAGGAACTACCATTATCCTCATGAGAGGAATGAGAAGCAAAAGGAAGTTATTTACTTGTTGCAGAGCTTGAATAGACAGCAGAGAGTCACATTCAAGTAATCTTGGCTCATAACTTGTTCTCTTGATCAAAAAGAATTTATGGTGGAGTCTATATTTTAGTAGATAGTAAAGGGAAAGAAAAATCACTTCACAAAAGGAAAGGAAGATAGAAAGGGAAATGTGATAAGAAGCTATGAGAATTGTTGGTAGGGCATCTTCAAGAGTTTGTTTGAAAGAATGGATATGTAATTGATATAAATACTGTGACAGTCTACCTCTTCCTTCTGTGTCCCTATTCTCCTTGGTTGCTTCCCTAGGCAACAAGTCTCATGCATTTGTTAATCATAAACTCACTTTGTTATTCTGGATAGAGTTTGTATCTCTGATATAAACCTTCTTGGTCAGCTTTGGAATGATACCATGACCATTAGTGAAAGTGAAAGTCACTCAGTCATGTCCAGCTCTGTGACCCCATGGACTATAATACATGGACTTCTCCAGGCCAGAATACTGGAGTGGCTAGCCTTCCCCTTCTCCAGGGGGACCTTTGCAACCAAAGGATCAAACCCAGGTCTCCCACATTGCAGGCAGATCTTTTGACGAGCTGAGCCACAAGGGAAGCCCAAGAATACTGTAGTGGGTAGCCTAAGCCTTCTTCATTGGATCTTCCCAACCCAGGAATGAAACCGGGGTCTCCTGCCCTGCAAGCAGATTCTTTACTAACTCAGCTGTCAGGGAAGCCCCTTACCATGACCGTTAGAGATTACAACAAAAAGCTTTCAGAAATACTAATGATTACTAGCAAAGTGGACATCTTATTAGAATAGTTTAATGTTGTATAATTACGAACAACCTAATGTTGATCCCAAAAGTTATATTGAATTTTAAATGACAAAATGTAGTTCCAGGATCAGTATTATTTCATAAAATTCACTACTTGGGAGACTAAAACAAAAGACTGATTAAGTTTTGGATGACAGGAAGTTGGACACAGTTGATAGAATCTTGGATACCATGAGATTAGAATTCAAATTAACTTTGACAAATTAAAGAAATAATGAATAAGACCAGTTCAGTACTTTGGATTTGTGAGACAAAAAGATGGAGGGTGACTAGCTAAGGGAAATATTTTAGAAAGAAATCTGAAATTCTGGACTAGCTAAAGGCCATTTTTTCTTTGTTTATATTAATTCAACAAGTCTATATTTTTGTTTGTAAAGAAGAACACCATAATTGATTTCTCTATTAGATAACTTGTGAAATGCATTTGAAACATATCTGGGATTACCTTATACTAGCAAATCAGTTTTTAGAAACAGAGTTATACAGATAGCTTCATAAATGTTATTTGTACCAATCAGCAGTATAGGTTTTTGAAAGTTAGGTATTAGGTATAAATAATTTTTGAAATCAGATGTATCATTAAGCTAAAGATAATTTGCAAGGGATATAGGTAATTCTATCCTTAAAGAGCAGATTTTAACTTTTAATTTGAACTTTGGACTGCTTGCTTTGCTAGAATTAGTTTGATTCATGTGATATCAAATGATTCATGTGATATTTCCAGAAGTGAAATCTGCAATGTATCTTACTCAATGTGGTTACTTTAACAGTTAAGTCCTCTGCAATCAAAGAACTCCCACTGAATTAGTGATTATCTATACTATATATTCTATTGTACTGAGCAAATGTGTAAAGATTATGTGAATTGATTGTTCATTTTACTAACTTCTTAAAGGGAATCACTAGAAACATTACACAGTGTACAATTCATTGTACAAAATCTTTTTTATAAAAGCAGAATGTCTTAGAAAAGTGTGGAATTTAGAAATGCAATTTGCATTACATTTTGGAACAGATTTTCTTATTTGGGAAAATGTCTTTGAAATCAGAAGTGAAAGTGAATTAAGCTCAGTCGTGTCCAACTCTTTGCAACACCATGGACTGTAGCCTACCAGGCTTCTCTGTCCATGGGATTTTCCAGGCAAGAATACTGGAGTGGGCTGCCATTTCCTTCTCCAGGAGATCTTCTCGACCCAGGGACTGAACCCAGGTCTCCCTCATTGTAGGCAGACGCTTTACCGTCTGAGCCACCAAGGAAGTCCTGGTGAAATCAGAAGCTGAATTTAATTCTCTATATGCATTTTCATTTACAGGCATTTTAGAATACGTTAAAAATTGTAATCATTCAGTTCAGCTCAGTCACTCAGTCATGTCTAACTCTTTGTAACTCCATGAATCACAGGACACCAGGCCTCCCTGTCCATCACCAACTCCCGGAGTTCACTCAGACTCATGTCCATTGAGTCAGTGATGCCATCCAGCCATCTCATCCTCTGTCGTCCCCTTCTCCTCCTGCCCCCAATCCCTCACAGCATCAAAGTCTTTTCCAATGAGTCAACTCTTCCCATGAGGTGGCCAGAGTACTGGAGTTTCAGTTTTAGGATTATTCCTTCCAAAGAAATCCCAGGGCTGATCTCCTTCAGAATGGACTGGTTGAATCTCCTTGCAGTCCAGGGGACTCTCAAGAGTCTTCTCCAACACCACAGTTCAAATGCATCAATTCTTCGGCACTCAGCCTTCTTCACAGTTCAACTCTCACATCCATAGATGACTACTGGAAAAACCATAGCCTTGACTAGACGGACCTTAGTCGGCAAAGTAATGTCTCTGCTTTTGAATATGCTATCTAGGTTGGTCATAACTTTCCTTCCAAGGAGTAAGCATCTTTTAATTTCATTAGATCTCTTTAAAAATCAACTGAAAAAAAATGGAATAAAATGATATATCGATAAACATGAATATAACACTTAAAGAGTTAACAATTAGTTTAAATATATCTTCCATACTATAATTTTACTTGTTTCAAACTTTAGCATTGCTTTTGTAATAAAGATTAAAAATTATCAATTGATATATGTTACCTTTGTGGAGATTTGGATCATTTATTTTGGAAAAATATGAAATTTATATAATTTTGACCTATTTAAAGATATTATGTAATAGAGTTGACTCTTCATACCTAAACTGACATTTACAATTAAAATGTTGATTGACATATGTTCACATCTCTATGTAATTGTCTAACTATAAACTAAAAATATCAGTAAGAGCTAACACTATAGATTCCAGGATCATCTTGCTTAAGCATTACTATAGCATGTGCGTGTGTGTTAGTCACTCAGTTGTGTCCAAATCTTTGTGACCCCATGGCCTGTAGCTCACCAGGCTCCCTGGTCCATGGAATTCTCCAAGAATAATGCTGGAGTGAGTCACCATTCCTTTCTCCAGGGTGATTTCCCGACCCAGGGATCAAACTTGGGTCTCCCACGTTACTGCAGATTCTTTACTGTTTGAGCCACCAGGGAAGCCAACTGTAGCATGAGTTATATTATTCATGTCAAAATTCTATGGGCAGAAGAAAATTTTCATGTAAAGGAGTTTAGCTGTCAAAAGTAAAATCACTCATGTATAAAACTACCTCCCAAAAATTTGTCCCGGATCCCTTGTATCAAAAAATTTATAGTGTGATGGAAGGTAGCACAATCTTGTCAAATTGGACAATTGACAACAAACAAAAAATGAAATATGACTTTTCATGTGAACTCTACTGAGTCTTGATATTCAGCTACATATTCAGTCTACATATTCAGCTTTTCCCACCAGTGTTCCTGTCTCAGAAAGAAGTCTTGCTCATGCTGGTTTTTATTACACTGGTGTGAATAACAAGGTCAAATGCTTCTGCTGTAGCCTGATGCTGGATAACTGGAAATAAGGAGACAATCCTATTGAGAAGCATAAACAACTGTATCCTAGCTGTAGCTTTATTCAGAATCTAGTTTCTGTCACTAATCTGGAATCTACTTCTAAAAATACTTTTTCAATGAGAAACAGTTTTATTCATTCATTATCATCCACTTTGGAACACAGTAGCTTACTCGTGGTTCTTTCAACCTATTACTTCTAGAGCAGTTGAAGACTTTTCCCCTTTGAGGACTAACTCCTAGAGTTATGCCGTGACTACTGAAGAAGAAAGATTTCTTACTTACCAAATGTGACCATTAACCTCTCCATCACCATCAGAATTAGTAAGATATAGCTTTGATTATATGTTGGAGAAGGAAATGGCAACCCATTCCAGTGTTCTTGCCTGGAGAATCCCAGGGACGGGGGAGCCTGGTGGGCTGCCATCTACGGGGTCACACAAAGTCGGATGTGACTGAAGTGACTTAGCAGCAGCAGCAGCAGGCTTTTATTACATAGGACCTGGAGATAGGGTAGCCTGTTTTTCCTGTGGTGAGATGCTAAGTAACTGGAAACCAAAGGATGATGCTATGCTAGAGCACTGGAGACTTTTCCACAACTGTCCATTTTTGGAAATTCTCTGGAAATGCAGAGGTTCAGCATTTAAAATTTGAGCATGCAGACACATGCAGCTTGACTGAGAACATTTATGTGCTGGTCATCTACTGTGCCAGTTCAGCCTGAGCAGCTTGCAAGTGCTGGTTTCTATCATGTAGTTTGTAATGATGATGTCAAGTACTTTTGTTGTGATGGTGGCTTAAGATGTTAGGAATCTGGAGATGACACATGGGTAGAACACAGATAGTGGTTTCCAAGGTATGAGGTCTTGATATGCATGAAAGGGAAAGTTAGATATCTTCATCTTCTTGAACAGCTATTGTCAACTTCAAATACTCCTGGAGTTGAAAATGCTGATCCATGGTTCATTTTGGACCAGGAGAATGTGCTTCAAATGATGTATTTATGATGAATATACCTGTGCTTAACATTGCCTTGGAAATGGGCTTTAGAGAAGACTGGTAAAGCGGACACTTCAGAGTAAAATCATAACAACTGGAGAAAGTTGCAAAACAGTTAATGATATTATATCAGGATGTCTTATTGCTGAAGATGAAAGAAGAGAAAAAGAACAAGAGGAAGAGAAGGAAAGATAAACCAAAGAAATAGCATCAGATGATTTGCCACTCAGTTCAGTTCAGTCACTCAGTCGTGTCTGGCCCTTTGCGACCCCATGAGTCACAGCACCCAAGGCTCCCTGTTCATCACCAACTACCGGAGTTCACTCAGACTCATGTCCATCAAGTCGGTGATGCCATCCAGCCATCTCATCCTCTGTCGTCCCCTTCTTCTCCTGCCCTCAATCCCTCTGAGTATCAGGGTCTCTTCCAGTGAGTCAGCTCTTCGCATGAGGTGGCCAAAGTATTGGAGTTTCAGCCCTCAACATCAGTTCTTCCAATGAACACCCAGGACTGATCTCCTTTAGAATGGACAGGTTGGATCTCCTTGCAGTCCAAGGAACTCTCAAGAGTCTTTTCCACCACTACAGTTCAAAATCATCAGTTCTTCGGCGCTCAGCTTTCTTCAGAGTCCAACTCTCACATCCATACATGACCACTGGAAAAATCATAGCCTGGAATAGATGGACCTTTGTTGGCAAAGTAGTGTCTCTGCTTTTGACTGTGCTATCTAGATTGGTTATAACTTTCCTTCCAAGGAGTAAGCATCTTTTAATTTCATGGCTGCAATTGCCATCTTACTGATTTTGGAGCCCCAAAATTAAAGTCTGACACTGTTTCCATTGTTTCTCTATCTATTTGCCTTGAAGTGATGGGACCAGATGCCATGGTCTTCGTTTTCTGAATCTTGAGCTTTAAGCCAACTTTTTCACTCTCCTCTTTCATTTTCATCAAGAGGCTCTTTAGTTCTTCTTCACTTTCTGCCGTAAGAGTGGTGTCATCTGCATATCTGACATTATTGTTATTTCTCCCGGATGGGTTTGAGTGAACTCTGGTAGTTGGTGATGGACAGGGAGCCCTGGGTGCTGCAATTCATGGGGTCACAAAGAGTCAGACACAACCGAGTGACTGAACTGAAAGGACCTGAACGCTGCATATAAGTTAATAAGCAGGATGATGTTATATAGTCTTGATGTACTCCTTTCCAGATGTGGAGCCAATCTGTTCCATGTCCAGTTCTAGCTGTTGGTTACTGACCTGCATACCGTTTTTCAGAAGGCAGGTCAGGTAGTCTGGTATTCCCATCTCTTGAAGAATTTTCCTCACTTTGTTGTGATTCACACAGTGAAAGATTTTGGCATAATTGATAAAGCAGAAGGTAGATGTCTTTCTGGAACTCTCTTGCTTTTTCTATGATCCAGAGGATGTTGGCAGTTTGATCTCTGGTTGCTCTGCCTTTTCTAATTCCAGCTTGATCTTCTGGGATTTCACCATTCATGTACTTTTGAAGCCTGGATTGGAGGATTTTAAGCATTATTTTACCAGCGTGTGAGATGAGTGCAACTGTGTGGCAGTTTGAACATTCTTTGGCATGGCTTTTCTCTGGGATTAGAATGAAAACTGACCTTTTCCCATCCTTTGACCACTGCTGAATTTTCCAAATTTCCTGGCATATTGAGCACAACATTTTAACAGCGTCATCTTCTAGGATTTGAAATAGCTCAACTGGAATTCCCACACCTCCCCTAGCTTTGTTCATAGTGATGTTTCCTAAGGCCCACTTGACTTTGCATTCCAAGAAGTCTCACAGTAGGTGAATGACTACACCATCTTGGTGATCTGGGTCATGAAGATCGTTTTTGTAAAGTTCTTCTGTGTATTTTTGCCACCTCAATATCTTCTGCTTCAGTTAGGTCCATACCATTTCTGTCTTTTATTGTTCTCATCTTTGCATGAAATATTCCCTTGGTATATCTAATATTCTTGAGGAGATATCTAGTCTTTCTCATTCTATTGGTTTCCTCTGTTTCTTTGTATTGATCCCTTAGGAACCCCTTCTTATCTCTCCTTGCTATTCTTTAGAACTCTGTATTCTGATGGGTATATCTTTCCTTTTCTCCTTTGCCTTAAGCTTCTCTTCTTTTCACAGCTATTTGTAAAACCGCCTTAGACAACTATTTTGCCTTTTTGCATTTCTTTTCTTGGGGATGTTCTTGATCCTTGCTTCCTATACAGTGTCACAAACCTCCATCCATATTTCTTCAGGCACTTTGTCTATCAGATTTAATCCCTTGAATTGATTTCTCACTTCCACTATATAATGGTAAGGGATTTGATTTAGGTCATGAATCACTAGGTCACTGAATGATCTAGTGGTTTTCCCTACTTTCTTCAATGTAAGTCTGAATTTGGCAATAAGGAGTTCATGATCTGAGCCACAGTCAGCTCCTAGTCTTGTTTTTGCTGAATGTAAAGAGCTTCTCCATCTTTGGCTGCAAATAATATAATTAATCTGATTTTGATATTGATGATCTGGTGATGTCCATCTGTAGAGTCCTCTCGTGTTGTTGGAAGAGGGTGTTTGCCCTGGCCCATGTGTTGTTTTGGCAAAACTCTATTAGCTTTTGCCCTGCTTCATTTTGTACTCCAAGGCCAAATTTCCCTGTTACTCCAGGTATTTCTTGACTTCCTACTTTTGCATTTCAGTCCCCAATAATGAAAAGGACATCTTTAGGAGAGGACAATATTCTTAAGTTAGAAAGTGTGGCTCCATTGTCTGGACTCTTACTCATCGTGCTCTGATTACCACTGGCTAAAGCTATGGGTATACATCCTAGGAAGTCAAACCTCTTCCAATACTTTGTGAATTCACAGAGACTTTTTTAAAGCTCACTTATGCTTGTTTGCACATATGCAATCACTTATCCATACCACATTAACCAGTGTCCCTTGATTTCCACAAGGTAAAACACTATTTAAGCAGAAGGTTTGTTATGGTAAAGGAAGGATCTAAGCAAAGCCAAACACTCCAAATGTAAAATAAACGTTCGCAGTCTCAGTATTGTGAATTTTTCTTCTTAAGCCCCATCACTCCAAGACAGTGTCAATGCCTGTTTCCCCATATAGTCTCCAGCTTTGTAATACCAATCCTGGTTTTCCTGATCTTTCCCTCTTGGGAGCAGAATGATTTTTCTTATTTCATGCAAAGCAATCTCTTCCCAAACTTTTCCTTCATGGTTTCATCATCAGAAGGGACATTACCTTTTGCCTCAATCTGTGTGTTTTGGAGGTATTTTCCCAGCAAGCACCCATAGAGAACTCTGGGAATAGCAGTCAGAATGATTCAACTTAAACAGCTTCTTCTACCACTTATTAAGTGCTCATTATTTATTAGGCACTGTGTTTTATAACATTGCTTCTCACTTTCCCACTTTTTTCCATGAGGTAGGCTTTTATCATTCTCATTTTAGAGAAGGAAACTAAGTTCCAAGAAAATTAATTCCCTTGTCTAAGGTTTGAAAACCATCAAACACAGCAATGCCTGTCCTAGTTCTGATTCCAAAGTCCGGACTGTTTTCAATGTCATCTTCTCGTTTAGGTCATGATTATTCTTAAATGTGTGATTTAACTAGTGTGTTGTAATCAAATACTTTGCATGCATGCAGTCTTATTTTTCTCTGTAGGAGATCCATTTGGTAGCTATTCTTTGAAAATGGGATAGTCAATGCGCCTGTTAAATTATTATAATAATTAAGCCCTTACAGTTCTTTGTACCATTTTTAAAGTTACAGAAGTGTAACAAAAACAATACTTTGTTTTGTTAGAAATATAGAGCTCAGAAATATAAAAGTAAATATACATGAAAAAACCCATTTAGTTTCTGAAGCACTTCCTTTTTTAATTTCAAAAGGCATTATGAATAGGAATACCATCATTTTACCAAGAAATAAATATTTGAAGAATATATTGTGAGCATAATTATTTATTTTTAATAGCTATATGTAACTGATAAATATAGCTGGTTATGACCAAAGGTCAATCAATCTAATGAAACTTGAGAATTTCTGAATATATGAAATTATATATGGAGTCAAATGTAAACTTTCC
>SJYC01106557.1:0-32529 GCA_006408675.1 Madoqua kirkii | reverse complement strand
GCTAAGTTCTTTGTTTAATTGTCCTGAAATATATGTTGTCTAAAAGCTACTTGCCACTATTATATGGAACACAGGGAAAGAAGAAAAGGATATTAAAATTTTAATTTTAGTTTCAATTATTAAAATGACTTCTTGTGAGACTATGTCTTATTATCTCAATTTGCCAGAAATTCTTTTATTATAGTTACACTTATGTCATTTTGTCTCCTTCAGTGATTATTTTTGTAAGTACAAAATTGCATTTTTTCCATAATTTTCACAAAGAAATAGTATCTCAGCATGTATTAAGGCAAAAATAAATAAATGTTAAAATGAAGTTCAAACTAGAAACAAATAGAGCATTATTAAGAATTTCCTGTTGTACTCCTGTGCTTAGTTGCTCAGTCTTGTCCAACTCTTTGCAACCCCATGGACTGTAGCCCGCTAGGCTCCTCTGTCCATGAGGATTTTCCAGGCAAGAACACTAGAGTGGGTTGCCATGCCCTTCTCTAAGGGATCTTCCCAACCCAGGGATTGAACTCAGGTCTCCCACATTGCAGGCCGATTCTTTACCAACTGAGATACCAGGGAAGCTTTAACCTTTTCCAAATACTTTCTTCATTGGCATAACATCATTTTTTTTAATTGTAAATTTTTAGTGCTCTTCCCTGGTGGCTCAGATGGTAAAGAATCTGCTTGCAAAGCAGGAGACCTGGGTCGATTCCTGGGTCAGGAAGATCTCTTGGAGAAGGGAATGGCTAGCCAGTCCACTATGCTTGCCTGGAGAATCCCATGGACAGAGGAGCCTGGTGGGCTTACAGTCCATGGGGTCACAAAAAGTCAGACATGACTGAGCAACTAGGCACAGGAATGCATTGCTCCATCCAACTTAACTCATTTGGAGGAAGAAGGAGGCAGGGAGCTGGTGAACCAGAGTGAGGAAGAAGACATAGATTTCCTGAAAGCTAATCCCTGGTGGCTCAGGGGTTAAATCATTTGCCTGGAATGCAGGAGGCCCAGGTTCCATCCCTGGGGTGGGAAGATCCCCTGGAGAAGGAAATGGCAGTCCACTCCAGGACTCTTGCCTGGAGAATCCCATGGAGGGAGGAGCCTGGTAGGCTACAGTCCAGGGGTCACAAAGAGTCGGACACGACTGAGTGACTTCACCTCACCTCAGTATTAGAAATATCTTTGGGTTCTGCCTGTGTAACTGCTCTCAGTTTTTCTTCAACTTGAATTACCACCATCACAACAACTGAGAGAAAAATTACCCTTGGTTTTGACTTTTCAGACACAATATATACCACCTTAGAATTATTGCCCACATTAAGATATGCATTGTTTCTCAGTCTATAGATGAAAGATTCCAGTCATGGCTAATTCCTTTTGTATTTCTAGGAATTTCATATTGAATATGATCCCTGGATATCATGATGCATTTCTGCCACCCCCCCAAAAAAAGGTCACTGTCTATATCATATAGGGCTTTTCAGAAATATAACATAAAACACTTCAGTTCTTTTCATGCTTTTATAAAAATTACCTCTTTTTTCTCTCCAAGTATTAAATTTTATGTTTTTTGTTTTTGTTTTTGTTTTTGTTTTTGTTTTTGTTTTGTGGAGGGAGGTGATCAGGTTGCTAGTTTAAAAATGAACAAATTACATTGCATAACACACATTTTTATTACATCCTAGAAGAATAATTTTAATTAAAATTAGCATAGGTGTTTAAAATAATTTATGCTTAGCAACTAAAAATGTAGAAGCAGTTTAAATTTACCACTCCCTAGGAAAATAATTTATCTGAACTGTGTACTGGAAATTAGGACTTGGTAAAATTTGCAGTTATTAGGAAATGTTAAATAAGCACCAGGAACAGTAACTCTTCACCCTCAAAGTGATATACTAATTTTTCTAAAGTACTTTGGTGATGGTTGTGTGGTATGTCATGATTATGAGCCTCCTTCAATAAAGCCATTATTGACTACACTAAAGACTTTGTCTATGTGGATCACAACAAACTGGAAAATTCTTTAAGAGATGAGTATACCAGACCACCTTACTGGTATCCTGAGAAATCTGTGTACAGGACAAGAAACAACGGTTAGAATCAGCCATAAAATAACAAACTGCTTCAAAATTGGGAAGGAGTACATCAAGTATACTGTCTGCTTCTTTTAACTTCTATGCAGAAAGCATCATGTGAAATGCTGGGCTGAATGACTCATAAGCTGGAATCAAGATTTCTGGGAGAAATATCAATAACCTCAGATATGCAGTTGATATCACTCTAATGGCTGAAAGTTGTGAGGAGCTAAAAAGCCTCTTGATGAAGGTTAGAGAGGAGAGTGAAAAAGCTAGCTTAAAATTCAGCATTCAAAAAATGAACATCATGGCATCCGGTCCCATCACTTCATGGCAAATATATGAGGAAAAAATGGAAACAGTGACAGATTTTACTTTCTTGGGCTCCAGAATCACTGTGGAAGGTGACTGCAGCCAAGAAATTAAAATACACTTGCTCCTTTGAAGAAAAACTATGACAAACCTAGACAACATATTAAAAAGCAGTGACATCACTTTGTCGATAAAGGCCATATAGTCAAAGCTATGGTTTTTCCAGAAGTGATAATTAAGAGTTGAACCATAAACAAACAAACAAAAAAATCAAAACTAAGTGCCAAAGAGTTGAGGCTTTCTAATTGTGGTGCTGGGGAAGACTCTTAAGAGTCCCTTGGAGAGGAAGGAGATCAAACCACAAACTTGACTCTGAAGATTTATTGTAAGGATTGATGCAAAAGCTCCAGCTCCACTATTTTGTCCACTGATGCAAAGAACTGACTCTGATGCTGGGAAAGGAGAAGGTAGAAGACCACCAGTGAAGACCTTGTTGCTGGGGGAGATTGAAGGCAGGAGGAGAAAGGGCAACAGAGGATGAGATGGTTGGATGGCATCACTGGCTCAATGGACATGAGTTTGAGCAAACTCCTGGAGATAGTGAAGGACAGTGAAGCCTGCAATTCTCCAGTTCATAGGATCACAAAGAATCGGACATGATTTAGTGACTGAGCAACCTATTACAGTGGGTGAATATGGGTATTGAATAAAGTGCTATGTGGTTATCCTTGATAAATCTCTGTGCCTCACTGTCATGATGAGACAGTGATATGACTGACAGAAGGATACCAACAGATATATGCATGAGAGAGGAGTCCTTTTATTAAGATAAAATGTTCTGTGCATGCAACAGTGTGTCTGTGGATCTCATGCCATACAACAGATTATGTAGCAGCCATTGTCCTTGTTTGGGCCCCACATGTATGGCCTTTCATGAGGCCAATGAAGCATCTGTTAAACATGAAGATCAGATTAGAAACTGAGAACCTCTTTTTTTACCATTCACATGACATATAGTTACAAAACCAAGATCTTCAGAAAAATAGGGATAAATAAACAAAGAAAAATTCAAAAATGCCCTGTGTGAAAGGCACAGTGAGCTTCCCCCAAATCCTGACCAGAACTTCACATTTATCAGAAGCCTCCTTTCTGCTGAAGAAGACTGTCTTTACTTTGAGGTTGTGGAACATGGTTCATTTCCTTGTTTACTACTCCCTTGGAAAGTCAAATATATATTATGTGCCTGGTTGCAGACTAGTTCAAAGTCATATAATTGTGTCCCATGTTTTTGAGAGAACCAGCTTGCGAATCTTGGCAATGTCTCAGAACATGTTCCCTCTGAACTTTGACTCTAATCCTTCCTGATAAAAATTTCACTTCTCTGGATTCTCAAAGTTAGATATCACATATTTAATTAGAACAGCATGCTACCACTAAAATAAAAACTCATTAGTTTCATCCTGTGGTTTAGTACTTTTTATGAAACAAGCTAACGGAAATATCAGCCCTCTTCCCTTTATCATTCTGATATATATATTTACAAAGGAGAGCAAGATTGTAGCTCTATAACATTTTTCTTCTTCTAGGAAAGAAATAGGCCCCTGTTTTCATATATATGGATAAATTATGAGAGAGATAAACATTTGGACAAATATTAATGCCACTTATTATGTTCAAATCGTTTCTGCTGTAATTTTGGGATGAATTGCATTTCCTAGTGATTTTAATGGATTTTCCAGTTTTATACTCTTTTCAAATATTTATAAGAATATTAAAAAGTTTACTTTATGTATTATTTTTATGTTATATAGGGATTTTATTAATTGAATTAGAGTAATGAAACACTACCCTAGACCAATAGCATCCACATATTTTTTATCTTCCCTAGATTTTGTATTCCCTGAGGATGAATTTATATTATGATGGTAAACTCTGGGAGTTGATGTATAGGGCTAAGTCCCAAAGAGTTAAAGTGCTGGATTGCAGATGTTTTTAGGGTTATAATTTGACCTGGGGTACATCCGTATGCTATTAAAAATGAACTTTTTAACAAAGTATACCTATAATCTTCTATAACAAGGAATACAGTATCATCTAGAGATAAAGGAGTATAACATGAAAAAAATCATGTCCCTGATACTAAGTTAGAAAGATAATTAAATTATAATTCTGGCCTTAAAATGTATTTTTATTTTGTAAGGATTTTATGTGTGCAGTTCTTTCCTGCCCAATAATTTCAGCAATATGGATGCTTAGAAGAAATACCAGAATAATGTAGTTCCTGTATATTCCATTTTGAGTCACAAGGATACCAACACTAAAGTGATATTAAGAAGTGTGTGCCTGTTTGATACTTGCTGTTACATTATGCTGGATTGATTATCAGATTTTTTTTAATATACTGAACTTTCTTGAATATTCTGTATAAAATAATCTGTATTGCAAAGATAAGACAAAATTCCTGTTTTTTCAAATTATAATTCATCCTAATATAAGATTACCTTGGTGACACAGACAAATCAAAAGCTCTACATATTCAATTGCCTGAAAAATCAGACAAGAATGAAAATTCTTTTGTCTGATGGAGGTGTTTGCTTCTTTTATTTTAGGCAGAAAAAGTATACTTAGTGAATGATCCCATCACTTACTTATTCTGTAATATGACTTTAGAAAAATATTTGTCTCTCTTCACAGAGGTCAAAAACCGTAACCTAGAAATTGATGCTCTTTTACATGAGAAATGTGTTAAATATTGCTGATGTACTGATTAGAAATAATAAGAGAGACAAAATCATCAGTAACTTTATACATGGAAATAAATATCAGGAATTTAAACTGAGGGGGGAACTATCCTAGCATTCAATGCTAGAATACCCAGGCATTTATGAAAAAAAAAAAAAAATTCTAGGTTTGGTAGATCCTATAATTCCCAGGTGGCACTAGTGTAAAGACCTTGCCTGCCAATTCAGAAGAAGTGAGAGATGTGAATTCTATCCATGGATTGGGAAGATGCCCTGGAGGAGGAAATGGCAACATGCTACAGTATTCTTGCCTGGAGAATCCATGGACAGAGGAGCCTGGTGGGCTACAGTCCGTGGGGTTGCAACAACTTGGACTGAAATGGCTTAGTACACACAGGCATAATTCACAAACTGTAACCTGAGAAGTCAAAGTAAGAGCTAAAAGAAAAAAAAACCCACCATTCTAATTTGGCATTACCTAATTTGATTTAATAGTGGTAATGCATAGAATATTTGAAACTTAATTAGTATTTTAGTTGCATAAATGAAATATTATTCTTCTTACTGAATCATTGCTAAGCATATGTCTCATAAAGATATATGCATATGCCCTCCTAGACTGTAATTTACATTTTTAATATTTATAATTTGCAATTAACACTATCATTTGCTTTTTATTTAGGAAAGTATACTGAATCAGCACTCTTAAAATTTTAAGAAAAAAAATCCATATTTTGTAATGTTCTTCCTAGAGTATATTATACTGTGATGTATTTTACTGTCTGCCAAAACTGCTCTCTTTTAAAGCAGAAGATAAATTGTTCTTTATCTCTGAGCAGTGCCTTTTCACCATAGCCAGTGGGATTCAATACCACTGATTCTTTTTACAATCTTGGTTTAGAAAATTAAAGAAACTCAAGTAGCACTGCTGCAATCCATTCATGGCTAATACATCTTGTCTCGCATGACTGAGGACAAGTGCCCTCCAGATTAAATTTTGCTGCTCAGCACCCTGCATTTTCATAAAATATAGTCCTTACATAGCTCCATGAATATCCCAAGCATGTGGTTTAATTTAAACTAACATGCTTGAGTCACCCATTTAAATAAAATGTTTGTAATGTTCCAAAACTATTTTATAAATGAATCTTCTCAAAATACAATAAACAAACATTATAATTTCAAATGAGATAAAACAATAACTATATTCAGTAACATAGTTATTAGAAGATCTCCAGGGAGGATTACCTGAGTTACTGAAGGGAGTAGGCATTTCTTTCTGAATGTTGATCTGTGGAAGGGGAAAGTGGTACTGCCAGCTAAGCTGCAAGTCATTTTAAGTGCTGGACCAACACACCCTGCTTTCTTATCCTCTGTGGCTATGCAACGGAGATATAGTTGAGATGAATGGCCTAAAAAGTTATCCTTTCCTGCAAGGCTGTATTTAGGTTGTACGCTGCCCTGTTTTCAATTACAGTTTAAAGCTAGGCTTTGATATGTACTTTGATAAAGTATATTCATAAATTGATCATACATATGTGAGTTCCATAAAGATAAATAAGAGAAAAAGGGATTCAAGGATCTATAAAGAAAGAAAGTCCCCACTAGGGAGTTACTTATTGTAATATATACATATGCCAAATGGATGTTTTTTATTATGAAATATACATCCTGAAGTCTAAGCGTGCATGTTAGATTTTTGTGTGCTTGTGAAAACAAAGCAGTTCAAGTAAACTTTGATACTGTAACTTTCTCTTCTGTGTGTATATGTTTCTGATTTTAATGTAATCAGTCAGATAATGCCTCAAAATTGTAAACATTAACTTCACTTTAGAAATTATTCATGAAAATTTTGACCACATAAGAATGAAGACAGAATCAATATGAGCCAACATTTTAAGGAGAGAGGATCATTTCACACTCTAATGATCTGTGTGTACATATTTACTAATGTTCTATAAATCTTTTGGAGGGATAGATTATTAGGAGAATATTATGCATACTGGACCTTGTATGAGTATTGGAAATTTTAAGGGAATCACATCAAATGATCTGTTTGTATAGTTACTGAGTCATCATATAAACATTTAATTCATTTATTGTTTTGCTTTTAACTGCTATCCAGAACTGGCAATAAATCATTCAAAAATTAAATGCCAATTCTGTCTTGACTATTGTTTAATATAATAAAAATAATCATTTAATTCTATTTAGAATATTAGAAGTATAAAGCTCAGAAAATTATACATCCATATTTAATATCACTATGAAGCAGAAGGGTGATAACTAAATATAATAGGGAAACAACTATTCCTTTAGATTTTCATGAATCATGCAAATAATGTAAAGTTTGGAAACATCCCATGAGAAGTAATAATAACATATAGGACTCAGAAGGCTGCCAACTCTATCTCAGATATTCAGGAGTAGACATCACTGACTCTAAAGGAAAGTCGCTAAAAATCATTTTTAGAAGTACAGGTACTAAAAGGAAGAATATTATTCATTTTCTTCCAATTAACAAACTGTTGGCAAGAATAAACAATGTCAATTCCATAGGGGGAGTTACCTTCAGGCAGCTAGCTTATTAAATATAGAGCATGTGAAGATTCAAAAAGAGATATGACATTGGTGGTCACATTGAAAGAGAAAGTTATGCCTGTAGTTATTGGGAAAAATTCCAGGCTTCTTGATCTCTATAAGTTCATAATTTAGTGATAAAACTGAACCTTTTGAATGGTTCATCTTTCTGAAATAGTTTAGCTTTGAAACTTAATTACTCCATTTTCAAGCAAAGCTAGAGAATGGCATAGGGTAGCTAGTATGAGTCCCTTCATATTCATGTCATGAGAGTACAGTGATCAGCATGTAACATCACTTTAACATTTTTTTGGTTTAAGGAGCCAAAACTGTCCTAAATGATTTAAATATGCTGGATAGCATTAAACTCTCCCTTATGCATTGACTAAGTTGACCAGAGTGGAGAGGTCAGAAGGAAAACTGCATGAAAGCATATATGTAATTAACGACGTCTCTTTTTACAACAGAAGTTATGCCTGGATTTGAATAGAGATTCTACCACCACTTAATTTCTTAAAGTCTCAGGTACCTATTCAAAATAGGAGTTTGAAAAGTACCTACCCCAGCAGGGTTTGGGTGAAGATTAAATAAGATCATGCATGTGCCAAGCTCTTATCACTCTACCTGGCCTGTGGTTCAAATGTTTGTTGCTATTATTATTAGTCCTTTAAAATACATTAACTTTGATTAGGTGTTACATGGCATGTTTATAAAAATGATGTTTGTAATTCTTTTGTCTTGGACATTTAATAAAGAATTAAAAAGTAGAAGAAACTCAAATGTTATAGTCTAAATTCAAGAAAATACGAAATTCAAGACTAGGTTGTATTATCACTTGTTAGCTATTTTGTGTAGCATTTGAGTAATTCATATAGCCAGCTCTTTAGTATAATTGATCAAATGTTTCAAATTAAGTTTCAACAAATATGCTTCAACAAATTGAATACTTGACATGTTTTGAATACTATGTTAAGACCTCACCCATATTATTTCAATAACTGTTTTCTAGAAAAAAAATGTTTAATACAAATTAAACATAAATAAATGTCCATCAGGTGATCAACAATGATAGAACTTGCTGATAAACGTAATACAGTATTGTAAAGTAGAATAAAGTAAAAACAAAATAAAAAATAAGATTAAAAAAATAAAATTTAAAAAAAAAAGAAAAGAAATTTTGTTATTAAAGGTTGAGTTCTGTAGAACTCTCAACTGGTAAATGGTGATGGATGAGGATAAACCCAAAACAAAGAAAGCCCTGCCTGGCTAAAAAGAAAGACACTGGGAACCAGAACACCACCTTTCTAGTAAAAGAAGAAAATGTATTTTTGGCATTGAAATTGGTCACAAAAATGACAACTTCTTGAGTCCAGAGCATTGGATCACAGCAATGATCTCTTTTGACTCAGCAAAAGAAGATAAATTTGACCTAGATTTTTATATTTCTTGTTGAATAAGAAAATTGGCAAGCATTTTACCTGCAAGAAAGAAATAACAGGAATAAAACCCAATATGGATATCATTTCCCTCTAGTGGCCAGTGAAGATATCATAAAGGACAGGACTGATGACCTGATGACAGTCTTGTAGAACATTTATTTTTACATTTTCAATGTTTTTCTAAATGTACTATCTCATTGAGTTCTCCAAGAAACCTATGAGGTTTTATCATTTCTATTTTAAAGATGAGGAAGTAGATTCTTAAGATACAATAGAGTGCGATTCTTAGAGTAATGCATTGAGAGTTTGGAAGTTTCAGATTAAGACCATATTTTAACATTAATTAGATTTTTGTTTCTTGAATTTATATAAATGAAGTGGAACAGCCTTAGCAAAACCTTAAAATACATCATCATAACATATCAGCTTCTGTAAGTTCTGCATCTAATAAGTGGCTGAACTGAGATTTTAGCACTGGAGGAGTCCTCTGGCTCAGTCCACTTTTTTCCTTTTGCTGCCTCTCTAGAATGGTTTAGGAAATACATTACCTTAGTTAGGACTGAATGTGATGTACAAGATGAACTGTCCTTAATGATATAAACTGTCTATCAGAGATCAGTGGAGAAATAACTCCAGAAAGAATGAAGAGACAGAGCCAAAGCAAAAACAACACCCATTTGTGGATGTGACTGGTGATGAAAGTCCAAATGCTGTTAAGAGCAATACTGCATAGAGACCTGGAGTGTTAGATCCACGAATCAAGGCAAATTAGAAGTGGCCAAACAGATGGCAAGAGTGAACATTGATATTTTAGAAATCAGCAAACTAAAATGGACTAGAATGGGTGAATTTAACTAAAATGACCATTACATGTCCTACTGTGGGCAAGAATCCCTTAGAAGAAATGGCATAATCATTATAGCCAACAAGAGTCCAAAATGAAGTACTTGGATGCAATCTTAAAAAAAACGACAGAATGATCTCTGTTCCAAGGCAAACCATTCAATATCACAGTAATCCATGTCTATGTCCCTACCAGTAATGGTGAAGAAGCTGAAGTTGAAAGGTTCTATGAAGACCCACAATAACTTCTAGAACTTGCTCTCAAAAAAAGATATCCTTTTCAGTATTAGCAGACAGGAGTGCAAAAGTAGGAAGTCAAGAAATACCTGTAATAACAGGCAAATTTCACCTTGGAGTACAGAATGAAGCAGAGCAAAGGCTTAATAGAGTTTTGCCGAGAGAACACACTGGTCATAGCAAATAGCCTCTTCCAACAACACAAGTGAACACTCTACACATGGACATCACCAGATGGTCAACACCAAAATCAGAGTGATTATATTCTTTGCAGCCAAAGATGGAGACACTCTATACAGTCAACAAAAACAAGACCAGGAGCTGATTGTAGCTCAGATCATGAACTCCTTATTGCCAAATTCAGACTTAAATTGAAGAAAGTAGGGAAAATCACTAGACACTTCAGATATGACCTAAATCAAATCCCTTATGATTATACTGTGGAAGTGAGAAATAGATTCCAGGGATTAAATCTCATTTTCAAAGTGGCTGTAGAACTATGGACAGAGGTTCATGGCATTGTACATAAGGCAGTGATTGAGACAACCCACAAGAAAAAGAAATGCAAGAAGGCAAAATGGCTGTCTAAGGAGGCCTTACAGATAGCTGTGAAAAGAAGAGAAGCAAAAACAAAGGAGAAAAGGAAAGATATGCCCATTCAAATGCAGAGTTCCAAAGAACAGCAAGGAGAGATTAGAAAGCCTTCCTCAGTGTTCAGTGCAAAGAAATAGAGGAAAACAATAGAATGAGAAAGACTAGAGATCTCTTCATGAAAATTAGAGATACCAAGGGAATATTTCTTGCAAAGATGGGCTCTATAAAAGACAGAAATGGTATGGACATAACAGAAGCAGAAGATATTAAGCAAGAGGTGGCAAGAATACACAGAAGAACAATGCCAAAAAAGATCTTCATGACCCGAATAACCATGATAGTGTGATCACTCATATAGAGCCAGACATCCTGAATGTGAAGTCAAATGGGCCTCAGGAGGCATAACTGCGAACAAAGCTAGTGGGGGTGATGGACATCCAATTGAGCTATTTCAAATCCTAAAAGATGATGCTGTGAAAGTGCTGCACTCAATATGCTAGCAAATTTGGGAAACTCAACAGTGGCTATAGGACTGGAAAAGTTAGTATTCATTCCAATCCCAAAGAATGCTTGAACTACTGCACAATTGCAATCATCTCACACACTAGCAAGTAATGCTCAAAATTATCCAAGCCAGGCTTCAACAGTACTTCATCAGAGAACTGTGAACTTCCAGATGTTCAAGCTAAATTCAGAAAAAGCAGTGGAACCAGAGATCAAATTGTTAACATCTGTTGGATCATTGAAAAAGCAAGAGAGTTCTTACTTCTGCTTTATTGACTGTGCCAAAATCTTTGACTATGTAGACCACATCAAACTGTGGGAAATACTTCAAGAGATGGGGATAGCAGACCACCAACCTGCCTCCTGAGAAATCTATATGCAGGTCAAGAAGCAACAGTTAAAACCGGACATGGAACAGACTGGTTCCAAATTGGGAAAGGAGTACATCAAGGCTGTTTATTCTCACCCTGCTTATTTAACTTATATGCAGAGTACATCATGAGAAATGCTGGGCTGGATGAAGCACAAGCTGGAATCAAGAATGCCAGGAGAAATATCAGTAACATCAGATATGCAGATGACACCACCCTTATGGCAGAAAGTGAAGAGGAACTAAAAAGCCACATGATGAAAGTGAAAGAGGAGAGTGAAAATGCTGGCTAAAAACTCAACATTCAGAAAACTAAGATCATGGCATCTGGTTCTATCACTTCATCGGAAATAGATGAGGAAATAGTGAGAGACTATTTTTTTGGGCTCCAAGATCACTGCAAGATGGTGACTACAGCAATGAAAGTAAAAGACACTTGCTCCTTGGAAGAAAAGTTATGACCAACCTAGACAGCAAATTAAAAAGCAGAGACATCACTTTGCCAACTAAAGTCCATCTAGTCAAAGCTATTGTTTTTCCAGTAGTCACATATGGATGTGAGAATTGGACTATAAAGAAAGCGTAGTGCCAAAGAATTGATGCTTTTGAACCGCGGTGTTGGAAAAGACTCTTTGAGAGTCCCAGGGCCTACAAGGAGATCCAACCAGCCTATCCTAAAGGAAATCAGTCCTGAATATTTATTGGAAGGACTGATGCTGAAGCTGAATTTCTAATACTTTGACCACCTGATGCAAAGAACTGACACACTGGAAAAGACCCCAGTGCTGGGAAAGATTTAAGGCAGGAATAGAAGGGGACAATTGAGGATGAGGTGGTTGGATGGCATCACGAACTCAATGCACATGAATCTGAGTAAACTCCAGAAGTTGTTGATGGACAGGAAGGTCTGGCGTGCTGCCGTTCATGGGGTCGTGGAATCAGACATTACTAAGCAACTGAACTGAACTGTCCAAAAAAAGCTGCATAGACTGAGTAGGGAAAACAAAATAAGAGGAAAATAGCAATGGGTATTCAAGTATCACATGCTTTCTTTTGAAGCATCTAACAAATTTTTATGAAAGTGAAAGTGAAGTCGCTCAGTCGTTTCCGAGACTCTTTGCGACTCCATGGACTGTAGCCTACCAGGCCCTTCCATCCGTTGGATTTTCCAGGCAAGAGTACTGGAGTGGGTTGCCGTCTCCTTCTCCAGGGGATCTTCCCAACCCAGGGATCCAACACAGATCTCCCACATTGCAGGCAGACGCTTTACCATCTGAGCCACCAGGGAAGACTCATACAAGGAAATGTGAAAGAACTTGATTTTAGTTATTTTTTTGAAAATCACATAGGAAGATGGCAAAATAGCAAGTTAATTTTAGTTACATTGGGGCAACTCAAATGCAGCAGAGTGATCTAAACTTTTGTTAGATGAGGTCTTCCAAGTTAGATGTGAAAAGACAATTTCTATCAGATGTTGCTTCACTGAATGGAGATAGGTCTACTGTTCTGTCTCCTAAGATACATTTCTGGCTTGATGAGTTACAGAATGAGTAAAAATTGATCACTTCTGATGATCTTGAAGATTGCAACTACTGGTTAGCAAATTCAGTAAATTTTTAAATCTAAAGCCTCATTATATATAATCTTTTATACTTCACATTATATCAAATCAAATGAAAACATACATTGCCAACACAGAGCAATTATTTTTTGCCTATTTGGATGATTGTAGTTCATATGTGTATAGCCTTTAGCTAGTGATTGGAAGGTTTTATGAATCATCTCAGTTTCTTTGGATGGAGGAGGATTTATCATAAATATGGGTCTTCCACATGTCTATGTTTGTTATAAAGCTGGGTAATATGTTAAGAAACTTCCAAATAATAGTTTAAGAATAATTCGCACCAGATACTGCATTTCATTTCAGGTTTTGACCTAATAAAATATCAGGTTAGATTTTAATATTTTTTTTTCCTCTAGTTTCCTCTCATGTTGGTAATCTCATTTAGGAAATATCCTGGTGAGGTGGGAAAGCCCTGTTTAATGCGTGGAAACATATCAGTGAATATCATTTCCATTTGTGCATTTTTTTCTCCTGATTTTCCCTCAGCCTATCTACAGCTCTCCTGGGAAATGGCAGCTCTTATTGTTTCTAAATTCTCAGACCCTGAACAAGTAGTTGCTGATTCCATGAAGTCAGTCACAAAAGGTATATCCATATCTGATTGATTACTTTGGAGAGTTGGGCAGGAGTTGGGTTGTACCATATTTTGTTGAACTATCATGCAGTCTTTCTTGTGCTTATAGTTCTTTAACACAAAGGGAAATATAACTGCAGCAGTGCATAATTTCACCTCTCTTTTCCTTTAATAACTGGATGGTTTTGTCCAATAAATGGCATAATAATAATATTATTATTAATAATAATTAAGAGCATGAAGATTAACAGAGAAGGGAGGGAAAAAAAAAAGGCATACCGTTGCCAGGCACCATCATAATTCGTTTGTACTCAATTGTCTTTAATCCTTACAACATTTAACACTAGTGTTGTTATCCTCACTTTAAAAATAAGGTATTTGGGATCTGGAAAGGTTAAATGGCATGCCAAAGACAAATTAAGCTAGCTTTTTTTGAGAATATCCTGTATGTTATCACTGAGCTAGGCCCTTTTTCATGTGTCATCTCATTTAATTCTCAGAATAACCCTGAAGTAAGCATTGTTTTTTATCCACTTGTGCAGGTGAAGCAACTACAGAGAAGTTAAATAATTGCCTAAATTGACAAACTAAGTGGAATTGCTTAGCAGAGATTCAGAGCTTAGTTATTAGTAGAAGGGCTTCCCAGGTGGCTCAGTGGTACAGAATCCACCTGCCTGTGCAGGAGATGTGGGTTTGATCCCTGAGTCAGGAAAATCCTCTGGAGGAGGAAATGACAACCCACTCCAATATTCTTGCCTGGGAAATCCCATGGACAGGGGATCTTGGTGGGCAACAATCCATGGGGTCACAAAAGAATCGAACACCTCTTAGTGACAAATAACAACAATCTGGTACAAGGACCAGGTTGTTCAAAAAGATCAGTCAGACATTGAGGATACTTGCGGGAATTTTCTTGATACAAGTTTATAAAATTATGATATTATTAATATGAGTTAATTTTGTGTAACTAATGTGGGTTTTGCTATGCTTAAATCACATTAAGAGAAAATCAAAACTCAGCCAGGAAAGCCAATGGCTGCTATTCCAAACCTGTTATCTAGTGTCTCTACCCTTCCTTCCATCTTTTTCTTCTGTCATTTTTAGGGCATGGCATGAAGCTCACTAACTCTAGTTATTCAGGGTGTAGCCATTATTCTTTCTCTCACAAGTCATTTCCTTTACAAAGCTTTAATTTGTCATGCACTGTCTTTGAGTACACCACATTTATCCTTTCTTGAGCTCTTTTTCCTGTACTTTTTCCTCAGTTCTCTTGCACATCGTCTCTTTGCTGTCTCCTTTACTAATATCTTTCCTTTGACTTCTTGCAGTCATTCTCTGTGTCCTGCAGTGTAAACAGCCTCTCTGTTGCCAGTGGTGTTACTGTTGCTGCTACTGACCCAGTTAAGCAGAGCGATAAATCTTCATACTGAATGTACTCCCTTATAGCTTCTTTTATTCTCACTTGCTGCCTGTGAAACTCTGATTTTCCCTCAAACCTCCTTCCAAAAAATATGGCACAAAACTGCCCTCTCCCTAAAGCCTGAGATTCTTTTCTTAACCAGTTCTATAGAGAGAAGGAACATATATCTCTTGACAACTAAGAGAGAAATATAAAGAAAGTAAATCAATAAAAATTTCCCTTGGAAGCATCTTGTATGTGGTTTTTCATTATAGCTCAATGATAAGTTAAAGTTGTTGGATATCCCTTTAAACATGTCAGGTACTCTCACAGGGCTTTATCTGTATTCATGCTGATACTGCTACTCAGGAATGTCCTCTTCCAGCCTCCTTCCCCATAACTATTTTCCATTTAAGAAATATTATTTGTACTTGAAGGCCAATTTCAAATGTCAGTTCATTTGTGAAAGCTTTTATAGCTTCTCCTCTGGCAGAAGAAATAACATCTCCTCAAGTTTTCATGCATTTTGTAGACCTCTGGGTTATAGGATTTAGCAAATTGTACTAAAGGTGATGTGAATAATTGCTGCTGATACTAAACTTTAAGCCCCGTTATTTTTCTTACTTGTTTACCTAGTACTCAGCATCTGGTATTTAAAACACAGTTGGTGATCAACAGTGTTTGAATTATTTATTTATAATGTGTCATGTTAGGTTCTCTGAGATATAGTCATCAACCCAAGATTGGATGTGTGATAGCTGTAGAGAGAACACTTGAGAAGGGCAAATGGGATGAGGCAAAAGTAGACAGGGAGAACTGCAAATACCGACCTGGGTATGACACCTGTGGAAGGGGAAACGGATGGAACAAGGACTGAGGAAGTAGAGTCTCAGAATGTGGCACAGTTCTGAGACATCTTGGCCTTGCGATGTTAAGTCCCTAAGCAAAGTCAGGAGGGACTCCCAACAGAAAGAAATAATTTAGCTCTAATGTCCCTGTGCTTTGACGTTTTACCATCTGTGCCACCAGGGAAGTCCGTCATTAACTGTAGGAAGCACAAAATGCTTTTGTTGTTCAGTTGCTCAGACATGTCCGACTCTTTGCGACCCCATGAACTTCAGCATGCTAGGCTTATCTGCCCTTCACCATCTCTTGGAGTTTGTTCAAACTCATGTTCTTTGAGTCAGTGATGCCATCCAATCATTTCATCCTCTGATATCCTCTTCTCCTCCTGCCTTCAATCTTTCAATCAAGGTCATCTCCAATGAGTCATTCTTTGTATCAGGTGGCCAAAGTATTGGAACTTCAGCTTCCGCATCAGTTCTTCCAATGAATATTCAGAACTGTTTTCTTTTAGGATCAACTAGATGGATCTCCTTGCAGTGCAAGGGATTCCCAAGAGTCTTCTCCAACACCACAGATTTGAAGCATCAGTTCTTCAGTGCTCAGCCTTCTTTATCGTCCAACTCTCACATTCATACATGACTACTGGAAAAACCATGGCTTTGACTGTTCAAACCATTGTTCGAACAGAGTGAATGTCTCAACTTTTTAATATGCTGTCTAGGTAGGTCATAGCTTTTCTTCCAAGGAGCAGGTGTCTTTTAATTTCATGGCTGTAGTCACCATCTGCAGTGATTTGGGAGCCACCCCCCCCGCCCCCGCCCCACCAAAATAAAATCTGTCACTGTTTCCATTGTTTCCCCATTTATTTGCCATGAAGTGATGGGACCAGATGGCATGATCTTTGTTTTTTGAATTTTGGGTTTTAAGCCAGCTTTTTTACTCTCCTGTTTCACCTGCATCAAGAGGCTCATTAGTTCCTCTTTGCTTTCTGTCATAAGGGTTGTGTCATCTGTTTATCTAATATTAATTGATATTTCTCCCAGCAACCTTGATTCCAGCTTGTGCTTCATCTAGTCTGGCATTTCTCACGATATAATCTGCATATAAATTAAATAAACAGGATGACAACATACTGCCTTAACACACTCCTTTCCCGATTTGGAACCAGTGTGTTGTTCCATGTTCTGTTCTAACTGTTGCTTCTTGACATGCATACAGGTGTCTCAGGAGGCAGATAAGATGGCCTGGTATTCCCATCTCTAAGAATTTTCCATAGTTTATTGTGATCCACACAATCAAAGGCTTTAGCATAGTCAGTCAAGCAGAAGTAGATGTTTTTCTGGAACTCTCTTGCTTTTTCTATGATCCAGTGGATGTTGGCAATTTGATCTGTGGTTCCTCTGCCTTTTCTAAATCTAGCTTGAACATCTTGAAAAGTTCTCAGTTCACTTACTGTTGAAGCCTAGGATTTTGAGCATTACCTTGCTAGCATGTGAAGAGTGCAAAGTGCAATAGTCTGAACATTCTTTGGCAATGCTCTTCTTTGGCATTGCAGTGAAAACTAACTTTTTCCAGTTCTGTGGCCACTGCTGAGTTTTCCAAATTTGCTGGCATATTCAGTGCAGCACTTTAATAGCATCATCTTTTAGGATTTGAAATAGCTCAGAATGCTTGACCTTGGCATAAATATCATGGTGGATCTGAAGATGCACAGCTAGAAATTGTCTATCAACCATACTCTCTGAAGCAGAATATCTTAAAGGGAGTTTTGAGGTGCCCAAGTCCCCACCACAATGAAATGCTCTAATGGAATATTCCACTTTGTATTGTCAGAAAGTTAGTATACTGGAGGAAGGGGATGTCCTTTTTATAATAATTATGTTAGTAGTACCAAATTTGGAGGAGGAAACCTAGATTTTATTCTTGTTTTTAGTATTTAGTTGTATGAATTCTGCATGTCACTGTTCCTTATGTGCCTGAGTTTTCTTCTGTACATTAATATAAAAAATGCTTTGTTTCCATTTTAAGGGAAATATGAAGGGCCACAGCAGTGTGACAGTTCTTCTAGATTGCAAAGCAAGTCCTCCTTTTCATCTGTTCCTTTTTTAAATACTATATACATTAATGAAAGATTTATACATATATGTATGTATACATTTACACATCTCACACACAAGTAAAGTAATGCTCAAAGTTCTCCAAGCCAGGCTTCAACAGTACGTGAACCATGAACTTTCAGATGTTTAAGCTGTATTTAGAAAACGCAGAGGAACAAGAGATCAATTGCCAACATCTGCTGGATCATTAAAAAAGCAAGAGAGTTCCAGAAAAAAAATCTACTTTTGTTTTTGACTATGCCAAAGCCTTTGACTATGTAGATCACAACAAACTGTGGAAAATACTTAAAAAGATGGGAATACCAGACCACCTTAGCTGCCTCCTGAGAAATCGGTATGCAGGTCAAGAAGCAATCATTAGAACTCAACATGGAACAACAGACTGGTTCCAGTCGGGAAAGGATTACCTCAAGGCTGTATATTGTCACCCTGCTTCTTTAACTTATATGCAGAGTACATCATGAGAGAATCCAGGCTGGAGGAAGCACAAGCTGGAATCAAGACTGCTGGGAGAAATATCAGTAACATCAGATTTGCAGATGATACCACCCTTGTGTTAAAAAGCGAAGAACTAAAGGACCTCTTGATGAAAGTGAAAGAAGAGAGTGAAGAAGTTGGCTTAAAGCTCAACATTCAGAAAACTAAGATCATGGCTTCTGGTCCCATCAATTCATGTCAAATAGGTGGGGAAACAATGAAAACAGTGAGAGACTTTATTTTGGGGGGCTCCAAAATCACTGCAGATGGTGACTGCAGCCTTGATATTAAGATACTTGCTCCTTGGAAGAAAAGCTATGATAAACCTAGAGAGCAGATTACTTTACCAATAGAGACATTACTCTACCAACAGAGGTCCATCTGGTCAAAGCTATGGTTTTTCCAGTAGTCATGTACGATGTAAGAGTTGGACTAAAAGCTGAACCCCTTATAAAAGCTCAGCTTAGAAACCTGAGCACCAAACAATTGATGCTTTTGAACTGTGGTATTGGAGAATACTCTTGAGAATCTCTTGGACTTAAAGAAGATTCAACGAGTCCATCCTGAAGGAAATCAGTCCTGAATATTCATTTTAAGGGCTGATGTGGAAGCTATAATGCCAATACTTTGTCCACCTGATATGAAGAATTGACTCACTGGAAAAGACCCTGCGGTTGCGAACGATTGAAGGCAGGAGGAGAAGAGGATGACAGAAGATGAGATGGTTGGATGGCATCACCGATGTGATGCACGTGAGTTGGTGGGAGACAGGGAATCCTGGATTGCTGCAGTCCATGGAGTCACAAAGAGTTGGACACAACGGAGCAACTGAACTTTACTGAACTGATACTTATAATAGCTATAATATTTGCATATTCAGAGTCATTTCAATTCAGACCTCATGAGCCAGATTTAGTCTTAAGGAATGTGTGGTGCATTTGGACACTTGGGTGTATATTCTTACTTGATAAGTTACTTCATAGGATTGCATTCTTCTCTAGTACAATCAAAATGGAAATAGAAATTACAGCCTTACTTTGACTGGAAAATAGAATGAAGTATCTGGCTTTTCATGCTGAAGTAATTTCATAATTCTTTTATCCATTTACTTTTATAAAATGTTTTGCACGTTCTTTGTAAACTCTGTTCTTGGTATTCTGAAAAAAATGCAAATAGCTAAATAATAATTCAGTATTTATTGAGCACATAATAGCATTGTTCTGAGCATTTCAGAAGCATTTTGCTTCTAACTATCCTGTATTGGTTAGTTATTTTCACACATATGCAGTGTAGAAAATAATTGCAGGAACTCAGTGGTAGTCAAGAATAAATGTATACTTAGGCTAAAAATCTACAGGACAGTTTTTAATTTGTGACTGAGGAGTATGTTGATCTATTCAGAATCTTGGTTCTGTTTTCAACTTAGTTGTTTCCCAGAGTTGTGATTTTCTGTTCAGTGCCTCTGACTCATGTTCCTCTCACTGTCCTCCTAAGAACAAGAGAGTGACCTGGACATGATCTTCTTCTTTTTTTATTTTTATTTTTTAGTTATGTCAAAAATGCTAATGGGTAAATAAAAACACTGAATGCATTTTAAAGTCTAGAACTAGCCCATTATCAACCTCATCTTATTGGTCAGTGCAAGCCCAATTTTCTAGACACAAAGAGGTAAGGCATGCCTATAGTGAAAGTGTTTTGCAAAGTTCCATGGCAAAGTGTGGCTGTAGAAAGAGTTGAATTATTGAGACCAATAATGCAATATAATATATATGCTAAAAGGCAAGTGATTTTCTCATTCCCATTTTACAGATAAGGAAACCTGAGGCACACACATAAATGTTAAAAACCTTTCCCAACTTTCAGGAGGTTTACAATTTGTTGATGATGTGACAAAGGTATAACTTTAACATAAAAAGACCATGCAGATAGTATGGTGATATGGTGGTTTAGCTGCACAGTTGTGTCCAATTTTTTGCAACCCTATGGACTGTATCACACCAGACTCTTCTGTCCATTGAATTTTCAAGGCAAGAATACTGGAGTGGGGAACCATTTCCTTCTCTAGGGGAATTTCCTGACCCAGGGACAGAACCCAGGTCTACTGTATTAAGGTGGATTCTTTACCTACTGAACCACCAGGGAAGCCCATGCAAGTAGTATATGATTTAGGAAAATAATAGAATTTTCAGTAATTGGCATGGCAGCATAGAAAAGTAGTCAATATTGTGGGATGTAGAACCTGAAGTAGACTGAAACATGGCTAGAATGTAAACAATTAGAAGGAAAAATGGCATTTTATATAAGAAGATAATGGAATACAAGCAGTCATGGCCATGTGTTTGGGGGACAGTGAGTTCACCAGAATCAATGTAATGTTCAAAAAAAGACATAGGATATTTGGTTGTAGAATCCAGGATTAGTGATTAGTCTGACCACTTAGAGAGAGTTGATTGTTGTGAGCTGTGTATAATATTGAGAAACCAGGTCGATGATTATTATTTTATTTTGATATAATATTTAAGAAGCCCAAACTTTGGTGGTAAAAGAAATGAAAGAACTATTATAGGACACACTGGTAATGAACACTAAATAGACTTGCTGACTTATCTCATACTGGGGAAAATGACTGGGAATCACAAAGTTTTGAGTCTGAGCATAAGGAAACTATGCGTTGAAACAGGAATATTAGGGAGGAATGTGGGTTGGTGGGCAAAACATGCTGATTTTGGATATGTTGAGTTTTATATAATAATGGAGTTATATAATTATATAATAAGACTTTCCAGCATAGAACTAGAAATTAGGAGCTAGAGTTCATTAGGAGAAAAGGATGGAGAGTTCAGACATTATTTAGCATGGGGTTTTCATTAAACCTATCAGATAAATATTGGAGGCTTGATATATAGGAAAGAACTATGAAAACCAGGAATTAAACCTTGTGGATATCCTGCATTTGGAGAAGGAAAAAAAAAGATGAAATGGATTATCCTAAAGTAGTAGAAATGTAATTATCAGAATACCAGAATCAGGATGGTATCAGTTCAGTTCAGTTCAGTCGCTCAGTCGTATCCAACTCTTCGCGACCCCATGAATCACAGCATGCCAGGCCTCCCTGTCCATCACCATCTCCCAGAGTTCACTCAGACTCACATCCATCGAGTCTGTGATGCAATCCAGCCATCTCATCCTCTGTCATCCCCTTCTCCTCCTGCCCCCAATCCTTCCCAGCATCAGAGTCTTTTCCAATGAGTCAACTCTTCTCATGAGGTGGCCAAAGTACTGGAGTTTCAGCTTTAGCATCATTCCTTCCAAAGAAATCCCAGGGATGATCTCCTTCAGAATGGACTAGGGAGCAGAAATTAAGAGCAGATAAAATCCTAAAATGTGTAATTATCTAAAATACTGCAAAAACATCCACAAAAAATTGTTGGGTTTGATGTTTTTAGGTTATTATTGATCTAAAAGAATGCTGTGTCTAATAAATTCTGGGTGTTTGATTAGAAAGAAAAGAATGAGTGGCTGGAGAGGCTAGAAAGGGACATTAAACAGATCATTCAAATGTTCAGAAATAAAGATAGCACAGTTATTAACAACATGGAGAGTAGAGTCAGCAGTTGTTCCCAAGAGGAGGAAAAGATATCAGTCCCTGAGGATAGTTTTAAAAGGAGTATTTGGGCTTTTATCTTTGACATTACTTTTGCAGTGAAGTGGAAGATCAACACTCATATATGCATGTACATTTATTTGCTCATTATTAACTTCTGTAAAATAAAAACTTACTTTGAAATAGTATATATCATCACAGTGGTAACAGTGAATGGATTTTTAATTTTAATTAGATTATATTTTATATCCTGTTGGTTATCCTATTAAAGACTTTCAATAGTACATAGTAGTAGTATGCACATAGTACTGGATCTGCACATAGTAATAGATCATTTCATGTAAATGTTATAAACATGCAATAAATCAAGATTATTTATGTTATACTCAAAAATGGCCAGAAAACAACTTCATGTAAACATCTTACAGTCCCTATTAGTGTGCCTTTCTATTATTCTTTACATGATTAATCAATAAATATCAAGTCCTATAATAGGTGCTGGAAATACAACTGTAAAAACCATCACTTTCCCATAAGTAATGCATATATAATAATGTCTTTTGCTTTGTGTACATGCTTAGTTGTGTCTAACACTTTGCAACCCCATGGACTGTAGCCTGCTAGGCTCCTCTGTCCATGGGATTCTGCAGGTAAGAAACCTGGAATGGGTTGCCATTTCCTTCTCCAGGGGATCTTCTCAACACAGGGGATCAAACCTGCATTTCCTGTGTCTGTTCCATTGGCAGGAGGATTCTTTACCAGTGAGTCATATGTGAAGCCGAGTAATGTGTTTTATATATGTACAAATACAGATATAAATACATAAAGAAATTATACCATATTTTATTTGGTTAATAGTGCCCATAATTTAAGTCACTGAGTTACCTGCATACCATTTTCATTGAAGACTCACACTTAAATTCGCTTTTAGAGGTAGATCAGTACTTACGGAAGATGTACCTTTTCAGTCCTATTTATGTGCACTTTTTCATCTCATTCTTGATATATTTTATGTAGTGAGTCAGTCATTTCAAATACTAAGTGCTTTTAACTCACACCATGCATCATTAGGGTGTAAATTTTTCATTTTTTAACTTTTGAGTTAATGCAATCGAGATCATAATAATGATAATAATAATAATACAGTGCTAGTGCATTCCAGTCTATATCTAAAGCATTTTGCCAACCTTCTTTGGTCTGTTTTATCAGGTGGCTGAGTTAATTCTGTGCAGTACCTAGCAGGATGATAAAAATGTAACCAACACATCTAATGAGCAGATAATATTTAGAGGGAATGTCCTAACACATGGGAGAAAAAGAAGTACTACAACATTGCTAGATACAATATAAGGAAGAAGAGCTGTACAGGGTCTCAAGCCTCTGTGAGTCATTGGTATCCTGATTTAGCCTGCTTGTTCATACCAGCTATCGATAGGAATCGAGAGAGAGCAAGGGAGGTGCTGTGACAAAGTGCCACTGAGAGGAAACAACTGGGATTCTGCTTGCCAGCCTATATGGGGTTCAGAGCAGTGGATCAGCTAATAGAACACCATCTTTAGGGACTGACTGGAAAGTTCACAAAATTCAACTGACTAGTGATCACAATTCAACATCTATGATTTTTGTAATAAAAGTTAACTGCTGAAGATAAAAGAGTATAGAAAATAGTGATAATTATTTTGATTAAGCTTGAGAAGCTGTTTTTTTGTGTCTAAATGCCTCCCACTAAAAAATGAACAAAAACAGAATGGAAAAAAGAAAATATTTATGCAATATCCTTGACTGCCAATTTCACTGTATTATATAAATTGCATGCATGTCTTTGAAAAAAACTACCCTTTTAAAGGTTTCTAAGAAATTAGTTAATACTATCCTTTTTAATTTTTTAGATCTTGATCTTCTACAAAGGTATGACTTTTTCAAAGCCCCTGCTGCTGCTGCTGTTAAGTCACTTCAGTGGTGTCCGACTCTGTGCGACCCCATAGATGGCAGCCCACCTAGTTAGAATCTAAAAAGGAGCAAGCTAAGGTTTATCTCATTATCATCGTGCACTTCTCAGCAAAGACCTTACTATCCCTCCTTGCACTGCATATGATGCAGGTGTCCTCTAGTGATTTTAAAAATAATCTGTGGATGTACTGATCTGTTTAAGAGCCTTAGGGAAAGAAAAGAAAAAAAAAGGATATATTCTACAATTAAATTTAAATAGTGTTGCTGTCATTTTGGGGAGGAGGGTTTTTTTTTTATCCAGAAGGTAAGACTTAACATTTTAAGAAGAAAAATAATAGCCAATATGAGTAAGCTTCTTGAAGAAATTATTACTTTCATATTTTGTTGGTATAAAGATTAAAAATACACACAGTGGTTTCTACAAGAAATAATTCAAAATATACAACTGTATATATTCACTGATATCTAATACAATATTGCTTAGAATAAAGTATTAGACATAAATAAATGTCCAATAGGAAAATGATTGAATTGTGGTATACATAAAAATGAGCTTCTCTCATTGTTTCTCCACCTCAGTTTGAGGCATTACATTCTAGGAATTTTAACTAGAAACTAGGCATTATCATTGACCTGTTTTCTTTACTCATCATATTACATCATATGTGCCTGGTTTTGAATCTTGACTGCCAGTTCCATACTTTCTCCATAACTTAGTTTATTCATTTGTGATGTAAGAGTAACAGTAGTACTCAGCTCATTAGGTTAAACACGATCTTATAGCAATAGCACTTCAGTGTCTAACAGTTGATAGATCCTAAATGAATATTCAGTTCAGTTCAGTATAGTCTCTCAGTCATGTCCAACTCTTTGCAACCCCATGAATTGCAGCACGCCAGGCCTCCTTGTCCATCACCAACTCCTGCAGTTTACCAAAACTCATGTGCATCGAGTCGGTGATGCCATCCAGCCATCTCATCCTCTGTCATTCCCATCTCCTTCCTGCCCTGAATCCCTCCCAGCATCAGTCTTTTCCAATGAGTCAACTCTTTGCATGAGATGGCCAAAGTATTGGAGTTTCAGCGTTATCATCAGTCCGTCCAATGAACACCCAGGACTGCTCTCCAATAGAATGGACTTTTTGGATCTCTTTGCAGTCCAAGGGTCTCTCAAGAGTCTTCTCCAACACCACATTTCAGAAGCATCAATTCTTCAGCACTCAACTTTCTTCACAGTCCAACTCTCACATCCATATAGGACCACTGGAAAAATCATAGCCTTGACTAGATGGACCTTAGTCAGCAAAGTAATGTCTCTGCTTTTGAATACGCTATCTAGCTTGGTCATAACCTTCCTTTCAAGGAGTAAGCATCTTTTAATTTCATGGCTGCATCACCATCTGCAGTGATTTTGGAGCCCAAAATAATAAAGTCTGACACTGTTTCTACTGTTTCCCCATCTATTTCCCATGAATTGATGGGACCAGAATTTTCTGAATGTTGAGCTTTAAGCCAACTTTTTCACTCTCCTCTTTCACTTTCATCAAGTGGCTTTTTAGTTCCTCTTCATTTTCTGCCATAAGAGTGGTGTCATCTGCATATCTGAGGTTATTGATATTTATCCCAGCAATCTTGATTCCAGCTTGTGTTTCTTATTAATTTCCAATATTACAAAGGTGATAATATCATTTCTTTAGTCATTTCATGTTATATGCAGAAAGTTCATTTAATTCATCTTGAAATTGACTTTTAATTGTTTCTAAACTTTGACTCCTTGTTCCATGTAAATATCGCTCCTATTATGTACCCTTATATGATACAGTTGGATTTTGCCATCTTATTCTCATGTTTCAAACCTTTCACTGAACTTTCCTGACTTATAAGACGTGTAGGCTTCCAGTGACTGTCACTGCTTATAAACTCAAGCTCATTTCTCACCATTTATTTTATATTCTAGCTATCCTAGAGCGTTCGTTCTTTCTTTTGTGGAATGCAAGACTGTTTTTCTTAAGCCAGTGTGTTTGTCTACATTTTCTTTGCCTGGAAATACTCATTAATACTTAAATTTTGACTGATTAACTTCTACTCACCCTTTAACAGTTAACTCTATGAATTTGACATCTTTCTGGAGTTAAACTTAGTTTGAGTATCCCTTTACTGATTCTCATGATTCTATGTAATGTTATTATCACATCCACTGCCTTGTATTTTAATTACTTAAGGTCTTTCTTCCCAACAGAGTTTGAGTACAGTGATATAAAGTTCTTAGTATTATGTATCCCTTGTGCTTGGCATAGTGCATAGAGCATAGTAGCTGTTCTATAAATGCTTTGGAAAAATGAATATTATTTAATATAATTGTTATGGACATTTAAAATAGTTTATGAAAAGTTATATAGCTGTAGGAAATGTTTGCGATATCCTGTGAGGTGAAAAATCAAGGGACAAAATTCTATATAGAATTCTACATACCGCTGTTAGAACTGTGTAAAAAAAAGTCAGTGGCAAAATTGTGTTAGTTTATGAATATATTTATATAAAATTTACAATTAATTTTTAAGATAGAATACTTAATATGTATTTCAGTATTAAGTTCAGTTCAGTTCAGTCGCTCAGTCGTGTCCGACTCTCTTCAGTCCCATAAACTGCAACACGCCTGGCCTCCCTGTCCATCACCATCTCCGGGAGTTAACTCTGACTCAGGTTCATCGAGTCTGTGATGCCATTCAGCCATCTCATGCTCTGTTGTCCCCTTCTCCTCCTGCCCCCAACCTTCCCAGCATCAGAGTCTTTTCCAGTGAGTCAACTCTTTGCATGAGGTGGCCAAAGTACTGGAGTTTCAGCTTTAGCATCATTCCTTCCAAAGAAATCCCAGGGCTGATCTCCTTCAGAATGGACTGGTTGGATCTCCTTGCAGTCCAAGGGACTCTCAAGAGTCTTCTCCAACACCACAGTTCAAAAGCATCAATTCTTTGGCACTCAGCCTTCTTCACAGTCCAACTCTCACATCCATACATGACCACAGGAAAAACCATAGCCTTGACTAGACGGATCTTTGTTGGAAAAGTAATGTCTCTGCTTTTGAATATACTATCTAGGTTGGTCATAACTTTCCTTTCAAGGAGTAAGCGTCTTTTAATTTCATGGCTGCAGTCACCATCTGCAGTGATTTTGGAGCCCAGAAAAATAAAGTCTGACATTATTTCCACTGTTTCCCCATTTATCTCCCATGAAGTGATGGGACCAGATGCCATAATCTTTGTTTTCTGAATGTTGAGCTTTAAGCCAATTTTTTCATTCTCCTCTTTCACTTTCATCAAGAGGCATTTTAGTTCCTCTTCACTTTCTGCCAAAAGGGTGGTGTCATCTTCATATCTGAGGTTATCGATATTTCTCCAGGCAATCTTGATTCCAGCTTGTGTTTCTTCCAGTCCAGCGTTTCTCATGATGTAGCCTGCATATAAGTTAAATACAATGTGTATACTTAGAAAACCTTTCTGAAATATTTAGTCATCTCGTGATTTTTAACTGTCTTCTAAAGGGCTGCAAAATATCCTACAGTGTTCATAAATCTTCACTTCTCTGTTCTTATATACATGAGGGCTACATGGATACATTCAAAGCAATGGCATACAATAGTTGTATTCACAGTACCTTTCCTCAGTGCAAGGTTGGTATAAGATGTAAAGTGTATGGAATCTCAATTTAAAAAGTGTAAAAATCCATTTAGAGAAAAATAGCTATAATTCTAATTTGCCTTGATTCTGTAATATTTCTCAAAATTAAAGTCAATAATTTTTCTTGTAGATACAAAATATCAGCACTTGTATTCACATATCATTCTTAAGTTTATCCCAAGTGTAAACATTTATTTGAAACTAACTCATAGTTTTAATCTTCAACATATTTTGTCTCAGTGCTTCAGTGTGATGGACTCTCTCCTAGAGAGCTCCAGCCAGTCCTGATGCTATCACATTAGTAGCAATTTTAGACAATTTGAAAGAAGAAAAGTGAACAGTTTTCCTTTTAGATGACTTTTGGAAACTACATTTGAAAGCCCTTTTAGACTATCAAACTTATCATTGTCATAAATAAAGGCAAAGGCAGGATCGACAGAACATTGCCTGGATTCAGGAGGCCAGTGGTGACTTCTAAATACTATTTTTCTTTTCTGTGGTCAGTTTTGAATAATGGCTAGCTTCTGGTCATTTTCTTTCTTTCTTTCTTTCTTTCTTTCTTTCTTTTCTGATCATTCAATTGGTGAGTATTGTCTGAATCCACTCAGACTGTATTCATTTTTTATTGATGAGTAGTTCAAAAAGCACATCTAATAATTACAATGATCCATTAAGCTTAAAATAACTTTATAATTCATAAAGCAATTACAGATGCACCATGTCTAGACCTAATCTACACATATCTTAGTGATAGAAAATATTTTCCTCATATCACAAATCAAATCTCAAAAAGTCTGAAGAATGTGTAAAAACTTAGTGAACTCTTGCCTTCTAATTCTGTGCTTTATTTTTTTCACTACCCCACACTGTCTTCCTTGCATCATGTAGTACGATAAAATAGAGCTTCATAGTTGTGTAAAAATTTTATTTTCCATCATTTGAAATTTTTATATAATGTAACATCCTGACCTTTGGATCTATGTCTATTTGGATGCAAACTTATAACGTTATTTGGAAAGACCAATGTAGTTTACAATAAATGCACTTAAGTAAGTAGGACCAAAATATCTTTCGACTAATTGAGATCCAGACAGTTGCATTTCTCATGAGGTGAACTGAAGTGAAAGTTTCTCAGTCAATATTTGATATTTCCTATAAAACTTCAAGAAGCACATTAGTGTTCCTGTGACAGTTCTTGGAAATTTATTGATTTTTCCTCATTATTCTTTTGGAGTTCTAAAGGAGATTATAAATAAAAGCTGGGAAACATTCAAGTGTTGATGTTTTCATAAATAACTTACCTTTAAACCTTATGTAAGTATATCAGTAGTATTTGTCAAGGATGAATTATAATAATTATCTATGGTAAAAATAAAAACAATACTTAGATAGAAATCAGAAATCATTTTAAATAACAGCAGATTAACTTAATTTAAAGTTCAGGAGCTTAAGGTTAAGTATCATTGCCTGTTTCTAATAGAAAAACCTTTAAATACCAGTGCTATTTCTACATTTCCACAGCTTTTGAAATTGACTTTATTCAATATTTCTTTGATAGAATCTTCAGTAGATTCTGAAGAAAAGGAAAAGGAAAACTTTTGTTTGTTATTGTATTCATGAATCACATGAGGATTTTTGGTCCTCAGTATATACACCCAGATTTAGAGAACTATAGGATTCTAATATCATTATATTAAAATTGTTATAAATTAAGTATTATTTGTAGCAATTAGAAAATTCTTGAATAGACACATTATTTTTTTTTAATTTTTCTACATTAAATAAGTTTAGAGAGATAGCCCCTCATCCTTCTGAGAGGAAAAGTAGTCATTCCTGAAAAACTGTTCTCCTTAATGAGGCGTTCCCTCAGTGGGAAGCATTTTACCAGAACCTACCTGACTTGCAGGGAGAGGGCAATAGCACCCCACTCCAGTGCTCTTGCCTGGAAAATCCTGGAAGGCTGCAGTCCATGGGGTCATGAAGAGTCGGACACTTACTGAGCAACTTCACTTTCACTTTTCACTTTCATGCACTGGAGAAGGAAATGGCAACCCACTCCAGTGTTCTTGCCTGGAGAATCCCAGGGACAGCGGATCCTGGTGGGCTGCTGTCTGTGGGGTCGCACAGAGTCGGACATGACTGAAACGACTTAGGAGTAGCACCTGACTTACAAAAGTGGGAATATCCAGCTCCAATCCGCTGTGGTCTTCCTTCATCTAAGGGTGGGTAGGGGGGCCTGGGGAATGAGAAGTACTTGTTGCTAATTCAAATACTGAGTCTTAATCACAAGGAATACTAAGTCCTTCCTTTCCCACCATAGTTCACCACCATGTGAGTAGGGTTCCTGTATAACAAAAGGTGATTAGACCTGAAAGAACTTTTATCTCAGATTTTATTCTATAAAAAATCTCTTGATGTAAACTCAAAGACAATGGGGATGCATAACCAAAGACATCAGAGGAGATGTTACCTCTGATATGTAAAACTATGGCAAGCAGTAAATATGCCCAATTAGCCAATTTGAGCACTTAAATGTAGAATTGTAAACAAGTGCAGTTTTTGATTTTCCCTTTGCTCATTGAAAAGAAACATAGGGCTAGCAAGGACTCACAGACTCGTGTCCCTGTATGGCAAAAACCACTACAATATTGTAAAGTAAATAAATAAATAAATATATATTTTTAAAAGTGAAAAAAGAAATGTTGTCTTGGTTTGTGTTTGTGCTATGTTGCTTCAGTGTGTCCGATTCTTTGCAACCCCATGGACTGTAACCCGTTAGGCTCATCTGTCTACAGGATACTCCAAGGGAGAATACTGGAGTGAGTTACCATTTCCTTCTCCAGAGGATCTTCCCAACCCACAGATCAAATCCATGTCCCTTAAGATTCCTGCATTGGCAGGTGGGTTCTTTACCCCTAGGGGCATCTGGGAAGCCCCTTTCCTGGTTTAGCAATTCGTAAAAGTTTCTGAGTTTCAAGAGTGATTAAATATGCATTTACCTGTTCATTCCACATTTAATTTTTGACCACCTCCCATGGGATAGACACTGGTGTTGCTGAGAGATCACAGCCACCCAATACCCTGTCCTCGTGAAGCTTATATTCTAGCTATAGGGAGGCAGACAATAGAGAAATAAATGAGTAAGACATAATGTTTTAGATGGTAATAAATTCTATGAAATAAATCAGGGGAAAATGAGTGATATTTCAAGTAGCATGTTCAAGAAAAATCTTATAAAGGTAAGTCCTGAAATATAGCAAAGATGCATATTAAACATTAATTCCTTAAAATCAAAATGTGTTCGAATGATAAGTTGTGTGAGCCTCTGAATGATTTGGAGTAGCTCAGAGCTACCTAAGATTGATTAGGCAGGGGGAAGATGGCTAATTCCTGGAGGTTTTATAATCTATCAAGACAAATTTCACAGTAAAGTTTTTAAAATAGATACAAATAAAGGGATTTTGTGTGTGTCTAAATAAAATAATTTATATAATGTTTAAGAAAATGTAGATTTAAATTCTCTGATTAATTATAAACTGAATGGTTCTACACTTTCATTATTTTCCAGTATGACAGTCTCAAGAGATACCTCTTATTCCTCTTCTACTGAACATTTATGTGTTAAGTCATTCATTTGTCTTTCTATTCACCTGTAATTTGTCAGTGAACCTTTAACTGACATTTGTTAAAGTTCACTAAATTTGGAAAAGATTCTTGAGGATTAAGAAGTGTCAGAAATAGTTCTGTGTTAAAACAAAGGGTCAGAAGCAAACCCTCATTAGTATATCTATTTAATGGAGAGCTTGGCATAAATTTTGGATCACATAAAAAGAAAATAAAAACTTTGCAGAAAAAAAGAGAACTATTTGCATAAAGATAGCCATTGGAGAGTTTATACTTCATTAACCTGTTGAATCTTGTAAAAGGTCAAAAGCAGAAATTATATTAAAAACCATAAAGAAGAACTCAGTAGAGATAATATACTTAATTCCTAGGTTATAAGATTACTCACTGAGTCTAGGCCTGAGGTGAAATATCTTAGAACAAATAATTTTCTTAGTAATAGGAATTAAGTGCTCTACAAAATATATATATTATTAAATTAATGTATAAAATAATAAAATGTTTATCAAGGACATTTGAAGTCTTTTTAAAGTTCAGTAAAACATGCTTTAATAGAGTTTAGATGTGTATAAGAGACAGCTATAGGATTCTAATATCATTATATTAAAATTGTTATAAATTAAGTATTATTTGTAGCAATTAGAAAATTCTTGAATAGACACATTATTTTTTTTTAATTTTTCTACATTAAATAAGTTTAGAGAGATAGCCCCTCATCCTTCTGAGAGGAAAAGTAGTCATTCCTGAAAAACTGTTCTCCTTAATGAGGCGTTCCCTCAGTGGGAAGCATTTTACCAGAACCTACCTGACTTGCAGGGAGAGGGCAATAGCACCCCACTCCAGTGCTCTTGCCTGGAAAATCCTGGAAGGCTGCAGTCCATGGGGTCATGAAGAGTCGGACACTTACTGAGCAACTTCACTTTCACTTTTCACTTTCATGCACTGGAGAAGGAAA
>SJYC01106555.1:0-10413 GCA_006408675.1 Madoqua kirkii | reverse complement strand
TATCCACAATTGAATAATTTTCAAATTAAATTTCTTGATTAAAAAAAAATTTACTTTCTCTGTGTTATAAAATAGCTGAGCAATTTTTTAAAAAAATATTTGTTTTATGATGTTTTTATGTCTCTTTATACTTTAAAGAGTGGAGCCTAAGGGAATCTTAGTCAAATAAAAGATTAGAAGAAGATTTTGTTTGTGATACAGTTAATGTGGTAGGACATTGTAATCTGGCCAGGCAGAATTTCTTTCTCATTATGGGAATAGTATCTCATTTTTGGAATAGTATCTCCTTGTTTTAAACAATTGCTTCCCACCTCAAGCCAGCAGCTAGCAATATTTTCTGAGAGGTAGTGGCCATAAGTTTGTAAAATCTCAGCCATGCACCCTCAGGGGCTTTCTAAGACATTAGGGTCTAACCTAGGGTTGGTCAGGCATAGCACTTAATCATTTTTGACCATAAAAATTAATTCAGGAGACAGTCATTTGAACCAAACTTTTTTTTTTTTTAATTTGGGATTTTATCTTTTCAGCCTGATTCTCGGCAGTAAAAGTCCTTTTGCTTTATAGTGATTAAATGAAAGATATGAGCCCAAAGCTTCAGTGGCTCCAAATTTAAAGAAAAATCTCTGTTTTGAGATTTCTTGTATTAGAGAATGATGAAAAGGAGAGAAAGTAGACAGAAAGTTCCTGGTCTCTAATTTAGTCAACTCTATATCATTTCCTTTCCTAATCATATGAACTTTTTACTTTTAAAGTAGTTCAATTTGATTCCTGACACTGGAAATTGAAAAAGTTCCTATTAAGATAGTAGTTAACCAAGCAGGAATATCATTTATTCACTCATACGTAATCACAAGTTAATGCGATAGTTGTCGTCCATTTCCTTCTCCAGATAACAGCACTAAAGTTTGAAAACAGTGGGGAGAATACTTCCCAAATTAAAGGGTATATTTTATTCAGCACACAGAGTGCTGCTGCCAGTTTCATAAATGTTTATTTAGATGCCTGGACATCACACTTTGTTACAATCTCTGTTTCAAGCTTTCAAGAAGTCAGACTTGGTAAAGAAGAGGCAATTGCTTAGGAGAATGGAAGGGGTAGAAGAAAGGACAGTTGCCTAGAGGAGTGTGCCAGTGAAAGAAAACAGAGTAGGAAACTCTTCTTGAACTGATGCAGTTCACCTAAAGGAAATTTGGAGTGCTTCAGCCTCTCCAGAATTCCCTAGGTGTGCTATTGGACTAATGATTTAGGAAACCTGGTGTCATAGGTGTAACAAAATCACTGTCTTTCCAACTCCTGATGGCAGTCTGTGTATATGTACATCTGTACTCTCTCACTTGTTTTTAAGATGTACATCTGTACTCTCTCACTTGTTTTTAAGAATATATTATTATTAGTTAATATATGTAAGATTTTATTCGATCTATTGTTTTCCTCTACCTAACCAATGTATGTACTGTATAAAAAGTTATGCTTTACCACAAAACTTTTCTGACTGTGATCTTTCTAATTAAACATTTTAATGCCGCATTAATGGTTGGATACAACTGTTGTTGGTGTTTTGCTACTCCTCTTTTCAGTGCTTTTAGTTGTTAATGGTTATTTTCCAGCAGGTATTGTTCTGATAAATCATTGTTTAATATAATACCAATAATAATAAATCTAATATGGGCTGTGTTGGAGCTTATATCTCCTGCCCCAACAATTCTATGGAAGAGAAAATGATTATATTTATTTAATCTCAAAAAATTACTAAGTGTCAGATTTTAAAAACAGAGAAAAAAACATTTATTTACTTTTAACTGGGGATTTATTAATGTACCATAAGCAAATGATGTTTTAATTTAAAATCCTTCCTTTTCTCTATAAGATTTTCAGTGTTATATCTACTAGTCTAACCACTGCACTAGTTAAAAATCCCAAATAGATGCATTTTATTTGTTTTCTCCTACCTTGATTATCTTTCTGTTATGGAAAAAGAAGTGAGAAAAAATGGAGGAAATAGCAAAACAAGAATAGAGATCTGTGAATGTAAATATTTGAGACCCTGATAATTTAGACAATTGTAAACATTAGGTACTGTACAGAAAAAAAAAGTGTAAAGCAAAGAAACTATTTAAATAGCACCGATTTCATGAGATTTTCAGTTTGAGCTTAAAGTATTTGTAGGAGTGAAATGATAAACATTTGGAAGTTGAAGAAGACGGAATGTCATTTAAAGGGGCTTCCCTCGTAGCTCAGCTGGTAAAGAATTCACCTGCAATGGGGGAAACCTAGATTCTGTCCCTGGGTTGGGAAGATCCCCTGAAGGAGGGCAGGGCAATCCATTCCAATATTCTTGCCTGGAGAAGCTCCATGGACAGTGGAGCCTGGTGGGCACACAAAATACAAAATGGAATATTGGGGAAATAACCAGAGTTGATTTCAGATGTTTGTGAGGCAGCTTTTGAGAAAGTTGGTCTCAAGAGTGAGGACAGCAGATGGAGCCAATAAGTAGGGCTGACAAACAGTAGCATTACTTGGCCTCAGACCACTCAAGGATATCCCTGCTTCTATCGCACTCACAGAGAGAAAAGAGTTTTCAAGTCAACAAGTTCTGTGCTGAATGTAAGCTACATTCTTTCAGAAATGCATTAGGTCTTCTAGAGGGTCATTTGGGCTCTCAGGGCTGCAGTTCAACATAAGATAAGCTGCAACTGGAAGGAAATAATAGTTTCCATGCCAGACTCCAGAACACTTAATTCAGTACTCTGCACACTTGCCAAACCTGATGGATGCCTACCTTCACATCTGCTCTGTGTTTTTTTTTTTTTAATTTTAAATGTTATCATTTTGACTTAATTTTTAAAATATATTTATCTGAAGATTTATGTAAGTTAGAATTGCTTTACAGTCCTCATGTATTTAGTCCTGTGGTATATCTGAATGCCATGCGTGAACCTGTATTTACAAAAAATGCTGTCTATGATGTATTGTCATTCTGTTTTTGCAGTTGTTCGTTTCCCATATTCTCATAGAAAACATGACCCATGGTGCAGTAACCAAACAACACACTTTACTTCTATTTTCTTATGTAAATAATTGAAAAAAAGGAAACATAGGTATGTGCATATTTGACCCAAGGAGAATAGTGTATCATTTGCCTTGACATTGTTTCAGAGAAGGACAAAATTCATGTCTCAGAGTTTTGACTTGTCTCTTATAAAGAGACACCTTCAAATAACAATAAATCAAAGTGGTTCAGCTCTACTCCGAGCCTAGCTTAGCCATTAAATTGTTCTCATACAACATTCTCATATCTTGGTTCAGTTTATATGTTGTTCACATTTCTAACTTGACTATTTTCAGTAGTTAATCCTTTCTAATCATATTTGTGTGTTTATGGTCTAGGGCATGGTAGAAAGAAAGCATATCAAAGAAACATAAACAGAAAATAATATCAATAATTCTTTTAAAACATATGGTTATTAACCAAAGGCTTTACTGCAAATGCTTAACTTCCTGTCAGAGGTTAGCAGTATAAGAGTATAAAAAAACAAAAAGGTCTGCTCTCTTAAAGGCAAGGTTAGGATCTAGGCTCCATTGCTTACCATAAAGCTGACCTTAGGCAGGCTGTGTATGCTAAGTTTCCTTATATGGAAAGCAGGAAGAATATTAGAATCTGTTACAAGGATAAACTGACAATTTAATGACTATGCAATATATGTAATCATCTTACTCTGCTTATTGTAAAATAAATATAATTCAGGAAACTAGTAGCATAGGAAGGCACCGTTATAGAGTAATGATGAATTAGTGTATTACAACATTTTGATGATTTTCACAAGGTTTTTCTCATCCTTTTCCCAAGCTAAAGCTAGATTTTATAAAATTTTATTACATGGTTTTATTTCAGGAAGGCATAATAAATGAGAGATAATGTAAATCTGTATTTCCTAAACACCAACAATCTGTAACATTATTCAGAAAATTGTCTAGGACATAGCTTTCCGATCTTAACAGAAAACTATCTCTCTCAAAAATGTCAGATTTTCACTAATGATATTTTAATTAAATATGATATACTTTGTTGTTGCTGTTCAGTCACTAAGCCATGTCTGACTCTTTGCACACGCATGGACTGCAGCACTCCAGGCTTCTCTGTCCTGCACCATCTCTCAAAGTTTGTTGAAATTCCTGTCCATAGAGTCAATGATGCTATCTAGCATCTCATCCTCTGTTGCCTCTTCTCCTTTTGATATACTTAGGTATAAATTATTGCAATTACTTTTTAATGTTGCCATCAAGAAAGCAGTCCTTTTTCATTTTATACTATTGTATTTCTAAGGCTCAGACATTGTTTATAGTATTATAGATACAGATTTTTAAGAATTGGTCTTTGAATGAAGTGTCATTTAAGTGGTTCTATCTTTTGCAGTCTACATGAGGTAACGTAATGAAACCATGATGACTTTTATACCCAAATTATTAGTATGTAAGTCTCCTTGGTATAAATATTTCCACATGACTCCTGGTGATTTCTGATGCATCCTGGAGCTTATTTCATGTGCTTCTAAGACAAATCTCGTGTTCTATTCTGACTTCCCATTGTTTTGGATGTATTGCTGTGTTTGCTCCCCATGTTACATACAATGTCGTTGCTGAGCACAATAGTTTTCATTGATGGTGGTGACTCTTGGTTTGGTGCAGTAGAGCAATGTCTTTTGTTTCTCTGTCATTTCCTCATGCATTCAGTTAATATATAGCTTAATTTTACTATTAAATAATTTAAAGCTGACTGTGATTATTAATTTTTTGATAATTTTTGATAGCACAACTAAGCTTAAACTGTAATTTTTTAACACTAATTGAGGGAACATATAGGACATGCAGAGAAAGTAGAAAACAGAGAGGCATAATACCTGGCCTGCATATAGGCCTGAGTTTCACAGCAGCTGTAATATGGACATTTGGGGTTGGATATTCTTTAACAAGTAGCTGCCCTATGCCTTGTAGGATATTTGGTAGTATACATTACCTAGAAGCCAGTAGCACATTCCAAGCCATAGCAATCTAAAATGTTTGGGGATATTGCTAAATGCTCCTGGTGAAAATAATTTTTGATTGAGATTCATTCATCTGGGGACAAGGACAGCTTACTTCTATCCCTAGAAATATTTCAAGCCATCACATACCTAAGAATTTAGACCCAAACTTCCACAGGGTTGCTAGAGAAGTCCATCCTCAAACCAGTCCTAAAGTCACAACTTAATATCTTTTCTGCTATTGCAAAGATGGCCTCTACACAAAACATAAATGCAAGTCCGTCATTTTTCAAAATCTGTCTCAGATTATGGTAAAGAAACTCTCAGGGCTTCAGGTCTCTTTGGCAGTAATTCTTTTTCATTCAAACCCTGGAGTTCCTGAAACAACTGCTCAAGGTATAACAACTTATGACTTAGTAAGTATGGTATAAAAGTATCCATCTAATTGAACAGTGCTAAACACAGTAATTCTCTTCTTTCACAGAATTCAATCCGCCATGAAACATAAGTAGACTATTCCTGTTATGGAGCCACTTAAAGAATAGTTTCAGTGTCATGTTTTTATCTATATTTCCCTAAGTATCAAAGGACTGGTGACAAATAGAAACATTCAACTCTTAGCCTTATTTTCACACTTCTATATGGCATTGTTCTACCTTCACGTAGGAGAGATCCCCTGGAGTAGGAAATGGCAACCCTCTTCAGTATTCTTGCCTGGAATATTCTATGGACAGAGGATCATGGCAAGCCATAGTCCATGAGGTCACAAAAAGCTGGACCAGACTGAGCACACATGCAATATATATAGTCTTAAATTCTAGCCTCAAAAAGAATGTTTTGTTAATGCACTTTTTAACATTCTGAGAATGCTCCATTTATATAAAATGCTTTCTAATGACCTTTCTGAAAAAATAACACAAATGAAGTCCCTTTTGTTAATGTTTTCAATGACATGACATTATCATAATATAATGTATGTATTTATTATTGGAATTGAGTTTATTTTAAAGTTCCAAATTTGGATTTTTATGTTGTACTGTTTGACTTACTTCTTATTTTTCTCTGGTACTTCTGCTATTGAAACCAATCTTTTTATTTAAAAATATTTTCATATTGAGTCATATAAAAAGTAAAATCCCTGCAATGTAATATTTTTTAAAGTTATATTTCATATAATTGTATATTGGATTAATAAAGGGAAGGAGAACTAATGAAACTATTGAGATATTTTTAGACTTTTTAAAGTTTAATTTGCCTGTTCACCTGGGCACTTTAGGGAATTTAAAAGTATTTTGATATAATATTCCAGTGAGAAAAGTCATCACCAAACGGCCTGTTCTTTTTAGTGCTAATATTGTTCACGCATCAACACCTGCTTCTTCAGAGATGGTAGCAGCTGTTTGAGTTGGAAAAAGGAATGAAACCTTGATAGTTTCACACTCAGTACTACTATATAATGAGCTCAGCCAGCTTCTGAAAATCCACTTATCTTTTGGAGAAAAGTGAGACATTGCTTGCAGAAACTTTGTTTATTCATTCATAAATGAATCATTATAGACATATGATGGCACATTTTCAAAAATGCATATTTAATGAACAAATTGTATAAAACCTATTTAATTTTACCAAAAATACATATTATCATGGTGTCAAAGAGGCAGGAAATTCTTTTTGAAGTCATAATATACCTTGGTTTTATGTTGGTTTATAATATGCATATAGTTTGTGAATTTATGATTTATATTCAATGGCTTAAGATATAAAACATAAAGCCCCAAATGTTCTTCTATCCATAAGATTTGTGTGTTTGCCCATCTATGTCTTTCTGGCACAGTCTTTCAGACAGTATCTCATGTAAATATGAATCATAATGTCCCCTTAAAATATCCAGTTCAGTTCAGTTCAGTCATTCAGTGCTTAGAAAATAATCATAGCATTTAATAATAGATTATATTCAAATGAAGTGTATGACGTCAGACACAAAGAATACTGAAATATGTAATGCCTAAGCAAAACTGCATTCCTCTGTGTTTTTTTAAATTGGTAGAGACAGAGTAGTTTGTGGAGAATGGGTATGTGACACTAACTTGAAGTTAGCCAGCAGTTGTCCTTACTGAAGTGCTGTAATACTTTAAACTTGTAGTTGTCCTTGAAGACCATGGGGAGGTTTTGTGCAGAACTCAGTGACCCATTTACTTTACGAATTTGAACCCAATATTGCACCTGTGCTCTGTAGTGCTTGTTTTACCTCTGAGTGATATTCAAGGTGTTGTGTTTAATCAACCAAAACCTATATGGTTTGGCCTATCATTTTCTTAGAGAGAAGAGTTTCTTCTCAGTTATGAAGGATAGAGGTTACAGAAAAGTGAGGAAACTGTTAGGAAAGACAATTTGTAACCATAAATACTCTGATTCTCTGCTGGAAATAGAAGTTTACAGCTGAGAATATAGCCTAAGTGGATTTTTAAACCAACGTATCAAAATTGGAATGGCAATAGACATCTACTAGGACTGAGGAAAACGCTGCCTAACCTTTAGTAGACATTAGGATCTATTATACTGATCTCACATTATCTAGCCAAAGTGCTCACCACCTGCAGCATCGGCAGATGTATTATTGAGCCTCTTAAGGACCTTACACCTGTGTTTGATTTCATTTCAGCTTTAGTTTAACATCTTGAATTAGATCCTCAAAGGTATCTTCATTATCAACTGAATTTTTAGACAATTTATACCAGAGAGTGTTTATAATAAAACACACACACAGAGCAACATCTCATTTCAATTCTGGTCATTATGTTTTTAAATGCAGCCAAAGTAATGACCTTAGGAAACTTGATCAACCAATGTATACGGTAGATCACAGTTTTTATTATTCATTTTCATATGATAGCTCAGGTTACTACACAAATCTGGAATGTAGTGATCTAGAAAAAAAGGCTTCATTGTTATTTCTTTTGGAACAGTTCTGTTTCATTCTATCTGATTTAAAATTGAATCCAGAATTTTAGAAGTGGGTGCATCATGCAGGGGAAACGAGAGAAAGGCGAAAGAGAGAAAGCCGGGAGTGTGCTGTGAGTGTGCTGAGCATGCTGCACATGGCTGGTGAGGGAGTGTGACCACAGTGATGGCAGTAACGGCAGGAAGCCATCCTTAGGCACTAACCCTTTCCAACCCAGAAGCAAGGTGCTCCCGGCCTGCCCCTCAGGGCAGCCAGGCAAGTGCTACACCCGCATTTGAGAGCTCCACTAAGAGTACAATTTCGACAGAATATCCTGGTTCCTGTACTACATCATCTAATACACTTTACATCCTGCCAATATTACAGAGTATTATATTCATAGAATATTTTCTCAGGATGTCTTTTGACCTAGAGCCAACACCTCAAAGACTTTAAGTGCCCATCTTTCACCGATGACAGCTTATTCTCTCTCTCAGGTGGCAAAGAATGCCTGGCTCCAGCATTGAGCTTTTCATAAGGGCCTCAGAAGGACCATTCCAGAATTTCTAATCCCTTTGAAGACTAATCTTCACATTTTTTTTAATATAGGCTTACATTCTGGTTTGGGGAGCCTTTGCTCTATCTTCTAGGACTTCCGTGAATCACATGGTGAAAATGCAGGAGATATGCCGAAGCAAATACTGCCAGATGTTTTTTCTGACAACAACTATTTTCTGTACACTTGGACAGATCATCGTGTGTGTAGCTTTGTTTAAGAAGATACATGGCAGTTATAACTTTATCAGGTTACCTTCTGTTCTTGGTCTGTGAGAATGGAAAAGTCTTCAAAGGGCATCAAATAGCATGTACTTTAGAGCTGATGAATGACTTCGTACTTACTCCCACATGATGGGATGGTCCTGTCTTGGATTCATAGCAATTGGTAGCTGTGATAGGGCCCCCTAAATTCATTATGTCAGTGTCCTGATTATGGTAGCCCAGCTTACATGTTTACATCAGACAGAATGTTTCACCTAGCCTTCCTCAGACTTAATGAATATTGTACCATCTTCATGATAAGCACAGTGATTTTACAATTGTGGACCCAGCTCTAAGCACCCAGGTCTTAGAGCATCCCAATTAAACTTACATATGCTCTGTGTATAAGAGATATACTCAGAGTCACAACATGTAAAAAATGTCTTTATATTTTGAAAATGTGAAGCATTTCTATTAGCCTCCAATATAACATTAAAAAAAGAAAGAAACCACATGTGCTCTGTATTATTTGGAGTAGAACAAGTAATCTGAAAGAGTAGGGAATTTTACATCAAATGAATTGCAATAATGTCTCAAAAAATTGAAAAAGCAAGACAATAATAAAAAACAAAATTTTTATGTTAAGAATTAGAAAAGAAAAACATTTTTGTCATGGTTGTTGTTCAGTCACTTAGTCATGTCCGACTGTTTGTGACCCATGGACTGCAGCACGCCAAGATTTCTTGTCCATCACCATCTCCCAGAGCTTATTCACACTCATGTCCATTGAGTCAGTGATGCCATACAACCATCTTATCCTCTGTCATCCCCTTCTCCTGCTGCCTTCAGTCTTTCCCAGCATCAGTTTTTTTGCAGTGAATCAACTCTTTGCATCAGGTGGCCAGAGTATTGGAGCTTCTGCTTTAGCATCAGTCCTTCCAAAGAATATTCAGGATTGATTTCCTTTAGGATTGACTGGTTTGATCTCTGTGTAGTCCTAGGGACTCTCAAGAATCTTCTCCAGCGCCACGGTTCAAAAGCATCAATTCTTTGGAGATCCTACTCTTACATCCATACACAACTACTGGAAAAACCATAGCTTTGACTATATGGACCTTTGTTGGCAAAGTAATGTCTCTGCTTTTTAATATGCTGTCTAGGTTTGTCATAGTTTTTCTTCCAAGGAGCAAGCGTCTTTTAATTTCATGGCTGCAGTCACCATCTTCAGTGATTATAGACCCCAAGAAAATAAAGTCTGTCAGTGTTTCTACTGTTTCCCCATCTATTTGCCATAAAGTGATGGGACCAGATGCCATGATCTTAGTTTTTTGAATGTTGTGTTTTAAGCCAGCTTTTTTTTTTTTTACTATTTGTGTTTATTCATTTGTATAACTTTATTCTCTTCCATTTGTTGTGTCTAGTAATGGTGCTAACTGGTTTATATTGGATAGAATTTATTAAGTGAAGGAGTACCATCCTAGAAATATTGTTGAACCTTTGTCAAAAATGTAAATAGAATATTATGGTTGTGATGTTAATGACAACAAAAAAAGCAATACAAATCGAACTTTTGCACTGATTAAAGACATAGTTCCTATATGTGGAATTTGCCATAGACATACTATAATGCTATCAAGAAAAACCAATTTCTCACTGTAGAGAAGAAGACTATTTTGCTTATTATTAAAGTAC